>JAVQIZ010100582.1:0-20468 GCA_036023535.2 Galaxias brevipinnis | reverse complement strand
ACACGGTTCAAACATCAAAATGCTCAGCTTGACATGCTGGATCATAAAATGTAAACAATTTCAGAAAAATATTATGGGATGTATGAGGTACAATAGAAAATGCTTAACGGAGCATATTTTTTTACTTTTATGTTACAAACACCGTTCCAACTGCATATCGCTCAGCTTGGCCAGCTAAGTTAACGTACTAATAATCATATTGATACATCCCATACTTTGGAGTTTTTTACAGTTTAAGTGCCTCTCCCATAGACTTACAGTCAAGTTGCAGCTTAGTGACCGTTTATATTACAGACATGATTGAGGTATGTACATAAAAAAGCCTGCATGACAAGTTGCTAGCTTGACATTTCTGCTTGATATTGAAACTGAACTGTTATTGTGGCAGCTACTAGCTACACACATGTTTAATCGACATAGTTGCCGAGATAGAAAAATCAAATGCCTTGAGTCAAAAGCTTTGGAGAACCGCTGCACTGTGCTAGACTAGCTAGCTAGATAGCTAGAGCCCACTACACCAACCTGAGATTGTGGACTCGACTGGCACTCTCACGTCCTGACTCATCTGTTGCTGTAGCAACAGGAGATAGGTTTTCCTCCTCCAAAACCTCTAGCCTTGCTCTCGCCTTGTCGCCTCATTGTCCGTTTTCTTTTTTTCAAGGCATTATATCCATTGTGTTAATTGTCCTTCTGAATTCGTTAGCTAGCTAGATGCTGAAATGACAAGCACTGTAACCTCACTCTCTCTCACTCCCTCTTTCTCGTGCTCAAACAAAATGCGCGCCTGCCAAGTAATGTAAAGTAGATCTGGGCCTTGAATTACACACACAGGACATAGCATACTTGCATCTTTGATCAACACTATCATATTATTTATGCGAGTTTGGAATGACAGACAAATAGATCATGGGCAATGTTTCATTTTTTTCTTAAAAAAAAAAAAAGTCATACCCTTGTGTATACTGCTTTCTAGTGACTGCAATAAAATATGACTAAATACACAAGCAGGAAAAGACAGCTCGGCCAGCAAAAATCTTTAAACCTTGAGGCGGTTTTGTTCTTTATGAAGTCTCTTTTTCTTATACTCCCAGTCAGACAGTTTTTGTCATTTAGAAATGTTTTATCACAGATGACTCACTAACTTGTCACTTCTGTTCTAGTCAACATACAGACGTAGGCCATTGTTGTGGATAATATGTAGACGGGAAAAAGTAGAGCAAACGTGAGAATTTTAAAGGGAAGGTTACTGCCTTTTAATCGCGTATTTCTTGTTTAAACCTTTTTTAGCTCTAGTTTTGTTTGAAACCTCTCCTTAATAATTTTTATCGATCGATCGAGAGAGAGAGAGAGAGAGAGAGAGAGAGAGAGAGAGAGAGAGAAACGTCACAAATGGACCTGCAGTCAATCAGTGCTTTGCTGGTCACGCCGACAAGAGGCATGCACCGCCTACACCAGAACAAAATTTAATAATACAAATACACGAGAAGAAACTAGATGATTGGCCATTTCAGAATTTCATTTGGTTTGTGTGTGTTAGTGCTACTGTGCTTGTTTCAATTCAAATCAACAAACTACTCTTCATGCTTGAGTGGGCGGCAGAAAAATTCTAGGGAGGCGGATTTGCCACCTTTTGGGAGTGCCGCTATAGGCAGCTGCCTAGTTCGCCTATATGGTAAAGGCGGCTCTGGCTGCAGTTAACAAGCCAAGACAGTCAGTATAGCCTAACATAACAACTTGGAATTACATAACATCAATGCTAGATAGTGGTATATGCCCGTGAAATCTCTCTCCCAGTCAAATCCATCTCCCCATTAATTTCTATGGGGCCAGAGATAATAGGGCGGTAGTTTTCGTGCGCTTGCGTGTGAAGTGCGTGAGAGCGTGAATGTTCCAAGTGACACACAAGCAGCATACTCAACGAATTTGAGCTTCGATTCAGACCTCGGAGGACGAGAATCATTGAAATTAATAATTGCTACAGACAGCAATTAGAACTATCTTGCAGCAAAAATGTCCATGGTGCTCAAACAACACTAATAAACTACTCAGAATGATTCGATTTTAAAATCCAGACCTCACACATTAAAAAAAGACTAGTCATTGTATTTTTAACAGGTCATAATCACATTGAATAGGTAGATTACACTTAATATCCCACAATGCCTTGCTGCAAATCCAGAACACTGATGAAGAGTGACGCGTACTAACACTGTAGAGTAAAATCTTCGCTGCTGTTCTGCAGAATTTAACACTTTCTTTTAACTCCACCATTTGAGCGCCTTTACTCTCCAGAGTGTTGAGAGTACTCCCTCTGGGTTTATTTAAGTCAACTCTGAAATATTAACACCCTATTTTTTACTGTGTAGTCTTACAAATGATGTGTACCAAGTTTTGAGACAATTGTGCGTTCGGTTGACCAGATAGACCTTTAATTACTTATGACGCGAAAGTCGCAGAAAGTTGTCGGGATAGGACGTCTGCTGTGTTTGGAAATGTCAGAATGTTTTTACTAATTATTGATGGGCACTCTCCACAGATGCAACCTGTGAAGTTTGGTGGGAATCCGACAAACCGCCTAAGACTAGTTCTCAAAAGAATGTTATTCATAAATGTAAAAATGGCGGACAATCTAGTGGGCAGACATGAAAATGACCAATAGCAAAGTTGTTCATCTGCTTGTGCATCACCTGATACCTGGTGCATTTGTATTGGCAACTTTGACCCAATGGTAGCTAGAGTGATGGGTGTATGGAACCCAGAAGGTCTGTTTTTCAGTTTGCCATAGACCTCTATCAGCCTGATAGATCAGTCTTATAAAAAGCAAGCCATGGGAAGTAGGCTAAACCCTGAATAACGGCGGAATAATAATAATTCTAACAAGAACAATAGGATTCCCGCAGCTCCGCTGCTTGGACCCATAATAATACTTACAAGAACAATAGGGTTCCCACAGCTTCACTGCTTGGACCCCTAATTAACAAAATTATTGACACCCTAAATTACATTTTTGGTAGCACAGCCTTTGGGGAAATTAACAGCTGTCAATGAGAATCCTATACCTCTTGACTGCTCTTCTATTACAAACTGCTCCAGTTCTCTCAGATTTAATAGGAGCTTTCTTCCAACTGCTCTCCAAAGGTACTCAGTGAGATTTTTATCTGAAATCATTGCTTGCAACTTTGGAAAAGTCACATTTTCTTTCGAAACCATTCCTGTCCATGACCTTTGACAGAGATACAGCATTGGATCTGTTTTGCAGTTTTCCGAGGTCCATTCTCCGCCATTTGACCAATCATTCGCAGCAATCTTTTCTTTTGTGTCCTCTTACAGGTTTCTTGGCCTGGTAACAGAGTGCCATGGGACTTCTTGTTAACATTGCGCACTGTGGACACCGGAATGTCCAGGTCTGGAGATTGTCCATGCGATCTTCTGTCTGACCTCAGACAAATTGGTATTTTTATGCGATGTGTGGTAAAAAGAGTTCTTTGCTCGATTTAAATTGGTTGAATGACTGATTTAGATTGCTGGCACCTGTGACTCACCACTCACCAACATGGTCAAAATGTCCTTCCATCTACAAAACATAGCTAACATCCGATTATTACGCTCCCATAGTGTAGCTGCCAAACTCATTCACTCATGAATTTTCTCCCGTCTTGATTACTGCAATTCCCTTCTCTTCGGCATCAGTGCAAATTCACTCCATAAACTCCAACTGTTTCAAAATTGCTGCTCGTCTCCTCACCTAAACCAAATCTTCTGAGCACATAATATACTCTTTCACCTTCACTGGCTCTTTGTCAGTCAGCGCATTACCTGCATAATCCTTCTCCTCACCTACAAAGCTTTACAAAAATGTGCCCTTCACTACATTTCTGACTTCCTCCAACTCTTATCATCCTCCCTGGACATTGACATTCCTCCTCAGCTGGGCAACTGGTTATTCCCAAAGCCAAACTAAAAAAGATTGGGGAGCGTGCATTCTCTAGGGCAACACCCAAACTAAATAACACTCTCTCCCTCCTCTAATTCTCAATTTTAACTCACTTTCAATCTTTAAATGCCACCTTTTCTCTCTAGCCTACCCTTAACGGTTTTAAAACTGTTCTATCCTTCTACTGGTGTTGTTCTTCTACTTATTATTACTGTAGTTTTTTCTTAACATAGTTTGAACTCATATTGCGCTCTGTCTGTTCTCCTTCGTTCTGTTTCATTGTTTGTTGCCATGTTTACATTGTATCTTGTGAAACATCATGGGTGTCAGAAAAGCACTATATAAAGAAATGAATTATATTACTAAGGTGAATCACCTGCTTGACATCTTTCTTTCAACTTCCAAAAAGGTGCCAATAATATTGTCCTGGCCATTTTTGGATTTATGTGGAAAAAGTTGGGACTCAGTGTTTCAGCTGTTTTTATCCTTTGCAAACCGAATAAATACATGTGTGGATATCAAAAGATTGTTATTTGAAAGAAATACAAGGGTATCAAAATTTTCCTCCATGACTGAAGAATCCAAAGTGTCCACTGTTTTTAATTTGACTGCATTGTTTTACTATTCTCTTTAGTGTTTTTAACTTGCCGTCTAATGTTGTTTTATGCCCTGTAAGGTGTCCTTGGGTGTCATGAAAGGCGCCCAAAATAACATTTATTATTATTATTATTATTATTATTATTATTATTATTATTATTATTAATAATAATAGTTAAATGTTGTGATCTAGTAAATGAATGCCAGAGGGGCATTTACCCTTATAGTTATCGTAACGCTTTATTCTTCTCTATTAAAGATCCTAGCCTCAAAGGCATAGACCCTTATAGTTATTATGCCACTTTATTGTTCCTTATTATTATTATTATTATTATTATTATTATTATTAAGGGGTTCTAGTCCGAAGGGCATAAACCCTAATTGATATTGTACCGCTTTATCCTTCCCTGTTATTAGTTTAATTAGTAAGGGTTTTAACCCTTATTGTTTTTGTACTGGTTCAGTAGTGTAGTTCTTCTGCGTTCCCTCAATTTTCTGTGAGCTGCTGAATGCCAGAGACTTGATTCTTTGCTGTCAAGTCAGTCTTGGTAACCGCTACTCCCAAACCAAAGATGACTCCCAACTGACCAATAATACACTATAATAAGTTATCCAATTTTAAATCTTTGGAAGGCATATGACCTAGTGTCAACAAACTCTGGTCTTATATCAATCTCCCCATGATGAACAAAATCGCCTCTTGGACCACCAAGTCCATCATAATGTATCTTCTGCTGTTTAGATAAAAAAAATTAAAATGGACTTCTTGGTTTGACAAATCTGCACCAAACTCGGTACGTAGCATCAATGGACCATGATATGTAGATGTTGTTTAAGCCAGACCTACTGGCCAAAACACTTGATCGTTGTGTTGATCGTGCTTGATTAAACTGTGAATTTTGTTGACAAACTTTTTATTTATTTATTTTTTAACGAAAAACGGGACGATAACGCCCTATAACCCTATAACTATAATATGGTGGCTGGGCTCAGCCTTAGGGATAGGGTATGAAGCTTGGTCATCCAGAGGAAGCTTGGAGTAGGGCCGCTTTTCCTTCGCGTCGAAAGGAGCCAGATCAGGTGGGTTGGGCATCTGATTAGGATGCCTCCTGGGCGCCTTCCGTTGGAGGTTTTGCGGGCACGCCCTACTGGTAGGAGACTCCGGAGTAGACCCAGAACACGCTGGAGAGATTATATATCTCCTCTGGCCTGGGAACGCCTCAGGATCCCCCAGGAGGAGCTGGAAAGCGTTGCTGGGGATAGGGACGTCTGGACTACCCTCCTTAGCCTGCTGCCACTGCGACCCAGCCCCGGATGAATAGCGGAAAAATGGATGGATGGAACGATAACTAAATTTAAACTAAAACTAAAAAGCATGTTTACGTTTTGAAGAAAACAGAGATCTGACATACAGAAAAATTCAACATTTAATGTCAATAAAAACAACTCGATGCAAAACATGTGGTGCGTCAATCAGCGGTAAACAGACGCAACAATATGCAGAGTCATCCTGAAATTCATGCAAGGGTAAGCACACTTAATAATTTTCTTTTAAGCTAATGATATTTTTTCAGCTAACCAGAGCTGGTGTTTTAATTGTGTCCAACTTCACAAGGGAAAATATAAAGGCTCCCAAGCGAGATGTTTCAGGGCTAACGCTATAACAGGACTGTCTGCATTAGCTGTGTGCTTGGCAAGCAAGTGGTATTTAGGATGAGATGTTCTCCGGTAGTAACTCAATTTAATCGGCAGTACCTGCAAATAACTTTGGTCTTTTCAACTGACCCATTTGCCAGAGTTTGTAGCTGATCTTGCCATTCAAAAACACGCTTTTCTTTATCCATTGCTTGCTAGTTTCTGTCCGATTTTTGACTGCGTTAACTGCGTCAAACAGTCAGTGGCTTTAAGACAAATTTGCGTAAACGCGTAAGCGTTAACATTGACAGCCCTAATATATGTATATATATATATATATATATATCAGTGTTGAAGGAGGACAGGATGTGTGACCAACCCACGGTGTCATGTTATTTTACAAATCACAACTTTCTTCTGTTGAGGGTATGTTATGTTCTTTTGTTTAAACAAATCAGAATCAAATACACAATCCTTAAATTTTGCACATTATGTTATATATATTTTTGCACTTAAAAGGAAAATGAGTTGGTGAGTTGGTACATACAGACAAAAAGCAACACGATATAAGCAAACATTACAAAATATTGAACAAGAAGAATTAATCAAAATAATAATATTTTCTGCAAATGCCATAAGAAGGTGACAACAGATTGAGATATTAATGAAAAAGTCCACCTATGTTTTACGTATTTTTTACATTTTAACAAAAAAAATGCGATGTCCAAAAATGTGCATACCCTTTGAAATTGTTGCACGTTTTTCAGGAAATGCAAGTTTTTATACCATTCCAAATGGTCCTGGTCCATGGTCCTGGCTTTTTGCAAGTCTCCACTGGGATTTTGGACCACTCTTCTTTTGCAAAGATCTCCAGGTCCTTGAGGTTGGGAGGCTTCTCTGCCATCACTTTGGTCTTTAGAACCCTCCACAGATTCTCGATGGGATTCATGTCCTCTTCTCTCATGATGCCGTTTACTTTAACAAGGTTTCTTTCGCCAAACAAAATCCATGTCCCTGTATCCAAACAACAAAATTTTTGTCTTGTCCGACCACAGAATTGATGACCAAAAGCTTTCTTCTTTGTCCAGGTGAGCTTTTGCGAAGGCTAGGCGAGCTTTTGTTTACCTGTCTTGCAGAAGTCGAGTCCTCTGTCAGCGTCCATGGATGCCAGCCTTGTGCAGTGTCCGCTGTAGTGTTTGCCCTGAGATGTGGGTACCAGAATTCCTCAGATTCTTCAGTTTGGCCTTAGTGGTGATCCTTTGATTCTTCTTGGTCTTGCACTACCATTCTTGCCAGCAAAGGATTCACTTTTGGCTTCCTACCACACCCTTTGAGATTTTTCAGTGTGGAACTCCTTGTACTATTTGACTGTGGCCGCTGGCACTTTAAAACACTTGGATATTGTAGCCTTTCCCCTTCTTGAGCGCCGCCACAACGCGCAAACCGCTTTGGTTTTAGCCATGGCTTGCAAATGACTACAAACTGACTAGAAAACAACTGCATCCGTTGTCCTCAATTTATAGTTGATTAGAATGCTCTATAACAGTGTTTCTCAACCTGGGTGTCGAAGATCATTTCTGGGGGTCGCCAGATAGTTGTGAGAATTATTTTTTTTTTTTTTCCAACCTTTTTCTCTATTTATTGAGAGTGTGTATGAGTCAAAGTGTTTTAGCGTACTATGCCACAATTGCTTGTAGCCGATTAGTTGGTTGTTAGCTAACTACTAGCAATCACATGGAACAACTATGGAGAGATGCCTCAAAGGGTTAGCAGAGCTGCCAACTCTCATGCATTGAGAGTCACTTTTCACATGCTCTCTCACATTCACATATTTGCTTTTGGGACGCTATTGCTATTGCTATTGCTATTGAAAAACATTCCAAAATGCCACTTTATGTTGTGCCTATATGCAACGCCAGCACTCGCAAATTTTTTGATAATGCTCTATTGTTTTACCTTCTGCAAAACCGCAATCCCATAGGGACATTTGAGACAGTTGTATTTCTATGGTAATATTACAGTGATCGGTATAAGGATTAGACGTTATAGCATCGGTGGGTGTGTGCTTAGTGCTCTTGGAACCATGCGTCAAATTTATTATTAATAATAATAATAATAATAATAATAATAATAATAATAATAATAATTCATTTTATTTATATAGCGCTTTTCTAAAACTCAAAGTCGCTTTACAGCATCAACATAGATAACATGACACAAATAAACAATTAGACAGAAATAGTAAACCAGACAGACAACAACAACAGTTCTAACTATGTTATTGGCTAAACGCCTGGCGGACAGTAGCCACCTACAAGAATTGAGCAGCGGTGGGAGCAATTCTTTTATGCAGATATGATTTATTCGGCTGTGTGGTTGTATTTCATTAGCTTTTGTTTTTTTTGTCTCAGTAGCACTGTGATCTGTCAAGTTCTTTGTTGGTCCGCCATGCAGAATACCTTTTGAACATGTCTCTGTAGCCTACAGATGTTTGAATCCCGCATGCGTTCCCACATCCCTTTGAATCGTGCAGCACTTTGGTTTCGCTCCCTTTGAAAGCCTCTATCCAGCAGTGAGCACGCCAACTAGCCGTAGCTTTGAACGTGTCTTAACCTGGACCTACACTGACACCTAGTGGCCGTCGATTCAAACTGCATCTCTTTACCCGTGTCTCCTCGGCTTCCATCCGGCCGGTGCTGCCCGTGTTCGGTGCTGCTGTCCAGGGCAAAGCCGAGTTCATCGGCCGGGCGTTTGCCAAGCCCATCACCAAGATGTGTGACGAGCACTACGGTCCCCCGCGGTTCCCTCCCCAGCTGGAGTACTACCAGATCTACAGAGGCAACTGCACCGCCGGGGACCTGCTGGCCGCCTTTGAGCTGCTGCAGGTCAGACACACACACGCACACACATGCATGCACGCACGCGCACCTACACACACACATACACACACACACACACATACAAATGGGCATGAGTATATAGGAGCACACGTATGTGAATGCACGTACGGTTGGTGAGAGCAGGTATGATATACTCTGTGTATGCCAGTGTATATCATAGTGTCGGCCTTGCACAAACAAATACACACACTCGCATTCAAGCCAGAAGCTTTTTGAGGGCAGTTTGGCAAATTGCATGGAAAAAGTTCTGAATTGCTGGTTAGCAAGAACACTAAGAAGTAACAGTACACATGTTGGTGTATGCTACGTTTAAATTTTACCTTGGATTTGAATGCCATAACTGAAGCATGGTTAGCTTACAATGTAATGGATGTGCATGTAGCACCTAAGTAACAACCAGAGTGACCTGAGAGTTTACAATGTTTAGAAAAAGAGGGTCTCTTTTCTACTTTTTTCCCTCTCTCTCTGTATGCTTCCTTCCATTTCCATGTCCTCTGGTGTATGTTTTCCCCTTGATGTTGCTTTTTGGTAATTCTTTTTGCACTTTTACACCCCAAATACATACCGCTCTCCTGCTCCCTTCTTCTGCCTGCCTATTTCAACACTCCTTTCTTGAATTTCCTCCTCTCTCTTCCTCTTTTCCTTCACCTCTTCAAACCCTTTGTCCCGCCTGAACTGTACAGGTCCCCTATGACGACGAGGAGATGAGACGGGCTCTGATAGCTGTCCATAGCTTTGCCGTTCCTAAAATAAAGGTGCTCTTTCCTCTCTCCACTCTTCTCTATGTTCCTCGTACCATGCTTTTTTAACTTGGGTTATTCTGTACTGTGCTCTACGGCCAGTGTCTGGGTCATAAGGCGTTACTTTGCTGTCAGTCTGCGTTCCTCTGTCGTCGCTTTCTAGACCATCCACTGCGACTCCTCTGCTCTTCGCTCTGCTGTAACTATTACAGAAAGACCAGTGTCAAGTTCAATATCGTCCAGGAAGAAAAAGTCACCGATTGTTGTCAAAATGAACACGGATAGCATTCCAACGGATAGCTTAATATGTTGATACATGATACTTTCTTAATTTGTTTGTAGTTGTATCTACTATAAACTATGTTATTTCCCATCAGATTTACCGTATGCATTTCAAACATCTCAATCTCCGCCCAATCTCCCCCTCCCCCCTCCCCCGGATAGGTGGGCCAAGCAGGAAGGGCCGACCTCCCTCCAATCGATGGACCCACAGACTCCGACCACGGACCCATTATCCCTGTGCCCCTGGGGATCCGGCCCGTCCTCAGCCGTTACCGCATCGAGGTGAGGACGGACGTGTTCCCGCTCTGCAGACCACGCACATTAACATGATCCTCCATGGACTCCCGCTGACCGGGGTTTCTAATGGGGCCTGGGTCTAGGTTCTGTTCTGGGGCCTGAGGGACCTGAAGAGGGTCAACCTGGCCCAGGTGGACCGGCCCCGCGTGGACATAGAGTGCGCGGGCCGTGGGGTTCAGTCGGCCCTCATCCAGAACTACAAGAAGAACCCCAACTTTGGCACGCTGGTCAAATGGTTTGAGGTGGTGCGTACGGCAGCATTCCCCTTGGCACTACTCCACTCGTTTTCTCTATATTCCAAAAATATCTTAGGTTGTTATCACCACTCTGCAGCTGTTTGCTCTGTGAAGTCTCTGTATGCATAGTCAGAACAAATGATAGACTATATGTGGTATGCTTTGCCTTAGCGTGTTACTGAGACACTTACCCCCCACCCCCTGCTACCGCTGACAGGACCTACCGGAGAACGAGCTGCTCCACCCTCCACTGAACATCCGGGTGGTGGACTGCCGGGCGTTCGGCCGCTACACCCTGGTGGGCTCCCACGCCGTCACCAGCCTCAGGCGCTTCATCTACAGCCCCCCGGACAAGAACAGCAACAACTGGGCCAGCGCAGGTACTGCCCCTGAGCCGGAGCCCCGCCGGGGCCCCGTTAGTCACGCAGCCGAGAGGAAGCTGGAGACACTTTCATAAACAATAGCATTCACCGAGTGTTGCTCGCGTGTGCTTTGTGACGAGGATCTTTTTCATCCGCTTTTTCGATTCCCACTCTTGCTGAAAGCTCAAACCTGTGTGTAGATGACAATCCATACGGTGTAGATATGGATGTGATATTCCTTGGACTTAACTTTGCTGCGTTTGTTTTCTGCCTGCTTTTCCTCTTCCCTGCTGTTCCCTCGTGTCCGTGCGTGACCTGTGGGGATCGTTTGTCGTTTAAATTTTTCCTGTCGTCCATCTCGTGTCTGTTTCTTTTATTCCTCCTTCCTGGTCTTTATCCTTCTCTCTCTCTCTTCATTTCTGCATGACCTGTCCTATCCCTCTCTCTTCATCTTTGCATCTGTCTCGTCCCTCGTCCTCCACGGCCCCTTCCTCTGCGACCCTCGACACCCTCCCCCCCAGCTAAACTCATGAATGGCTACATGGTCCTTACCAATGGGGGGTGCCAGTCTCGCTTACACCCCTCCCCCAACTCCCGCACCCCGCCCCGCACCCTCTCTCGCCCCGCAGGGGACGTCATGGTCAACGTGGACAGCGACCCCTCCATCAGGAAGATGGACACCGTGGTCAAGTTGGACGCTGTAAGGAGAGACCTGTTTCTCTGTGTCTGTGTGCTTCTTTGATTGTGTTTCCTAGTGTGCGTAGTTGTGGGGTAGAGGATGGTGTTATAGAAAAGTGAAATGTAGGACAGTGGCTTTTCTTCCAGACCTCCGTGGTTGATGTTGTGCATGTGTAATGTTGTGCTTCTGTCGTGGTTGTAATATGGTGCTGCTCTGTGTCGACCCCCCTCCCCTTCTGTAGACGTCTGACGCTGTCGTTAAAGTTGACATGGTGAGTCATTGTTCACACTGTAGCCTGCTAAACGAAACCGAGCTGTGCTGCAAAATCACTCCTACACGCATGCCTGTTTTCAAAGGGCTAAGGGCCTCCTGCTTTCTTTTCCAAAAGAACGAAGACGAGAAAGACAAGCAGAAAAAGAAGAAGAAGAAAAAGAAAGGAGAAGTGGAAGAGGAGGAGGAGACGGACGAGAGCATGCTGGACTGGTGGTCCAAATACTTTGCCTCCATAGAGACGCTCATGGAGGTGTGGGATTCTATTCATCTCTGTTCCATTATAAATTAGTCCATCGCTCAACATTCTTCCTCTGATTTTGATAGTTTGGCGTTCTGTTTTGACATGCTTAAGAACCCTAACCTACAGTATGACACCAGCAGTATGTGTATAGAACATGTGTAGTGGACTTTAGAGGCCAGAGGTCAACAGTTCTTCCTGTGTTGTCAGATCCTGCGGGCCCAGGAAGCAGCTCAGGCCGAGGCGGACGAGAGAGAAGATATGGAGATAGCTGCAGAAGGAGCAGGTATACTTAATCAGTTTCCCCTCAAATGATTCATTACAAAAAGGCCTCACTGTGCAGTGAGTAGGGGCTTAAATTCAGCTTAAAGGGTCTGTATGCCCTTTGATCTTTAAAACACAGCATGTGAAGGCTAGACCTGGCTCTCTTCCTCATTGGTTGATTGCGCCACACTAAACTGTCGAAGTCAAGCAGTGAGTAATCATTTAAAGTAAATTCTGAAACAACCAATCAATACGCAGAATACTTATGAACGCCTCGTTTCCTAAAATGTATCAACTGAAGGTCAACGATGCCAGGGTTATGATGGCTGCCCAGAGCCAGCTTTAAACAAGGGCAAGCGGAGCCACTTTCGTGGTGATTGACATGTGGAGGTGCTGTGTCCAACTTTTGCTCCCTCCTCTTCCTCCTCCACTTGGCTGTGCCTTATCCCTATCGCCCCCTGTTCAGAAATCAGACCCGAAGACTTCCATACGAAGGGCTCCCGGTGGAAGGACAAGGTCAGGGACAGGAGGAACGCCAAGGACAAGAAGAAGAGCCACCACGCTGGGGAGGGGCCCGACAAACGGCCCCCGAAGCCCAAAGTGGACGAGCTGCTGGTGAGGATTGCAGAACGCAAACACCAGGGCCTACAGGCAGATGCACACACTACCATTGAGTTACACACACAGAGACACACACAAACCTACTCTTGTCTACATACATAGGGAAATCCACTCACCCAAGTGACTAAATGCCATTATGTGTGTGTGTGTGTGTATGTGTGTGTGTGTGTGTGTGTGTGTTTGACTCCAAGGTGTACAACAAGGAGCTGGAGAGCGAGTATGGTAACTTCGAGGACTGGCTGCACACCTTCAACCTGTACAGAGGCAAGGCAGGGGACGATGACGAGCAGACCCTGGACGACGACAGGATCGTCGGCCGATTCAAGGTGGGACCGCTGCCCCTGGTGGTGCTTTAGAAAGGGCTACCAACGAAGGAGCTCAGGAATTGGTATTTGAGGGAGCATTGCTCATGCTTGCGATTTCAAATATCGTACGGCCTTTTATTTGGTGACCTGTATGACCTTTTTCTTTTTGTGACCTCTGAACCAGGGCTCTATGTGCATGTACAAGCTGCCCCTGTCTGATGAAGTCACCAGGGAGGCAGGTTTTGACCCGAACATGGGCATGTTCCAAAACATTCCTCACAACGACCCCATCAATGTGCTCGTCCGCGTGTACGTGGTTAGGGTGAGTGGCTTTCTGTTTTTGAACCATCAACCCCTTGACCTTGAGCCTTATAAACGGTAGCCGAATGATGATTCTATTCTATTCTGTTCTATTCTATTGTTCTCCATGGCAGGCTACTGATCTTCACCCAGCTGATATCAATGGAAAGGCTGACCCCTACGTCGTCATCAAGCTGGGCAAGTCCGAGGTCAAAGACAAGGAGAACTACATCTCCAAACAGCTCAACCCCGTCTTTGGCAAGTGAGTACACAACAATATCCTGCTCTGAAACCAAAAAATAGATTTCCCTACATTTTTTTCTCGTTCTGATTTCTTTTTTTCACGCTTGTTCTTTCTCTCTCTCTCTCTCTCTCTCTCTCTCTCTCAATCTCTGTCTATCTCTCTCTCTCTCTCTCTCTCTCCCTCTCTCCATCTCTGTGTATCTCTCTCTCTCTCTCTCTCTATCTCTCTATCTCTAATTCCCTGTCTCCCCTCACTCCCTCCCTGCTTTCCCGTTCTCCCAGGTCATTTGACATCGAGGCGACCTTCCCCATGGAGTCCATGCTGACAGTGTCGGTGTACGACTGGGACCTGGTGGGCACCGACGACCTCATAGGAGAGACCAAGATTGACCTGGAGAACCGCTACTACAGCAAGCACCGGGCCACGTGTGGCATCGCAGCGCACTACTCCGTGTAAGCCGCTTTACATCTACCAAGTGTTCTAGACAGGCCTAGTGACCAGACCTCGCCTGTATGCACGTTGACGTTTCTGTTTTCCGAATGGTCTGCCAGTATGTCCCCCTACTGGGCTGGGGTTAGAACAGCAAGGGTTTCCCTCATGCTGCTGTATGGCAACGGTGTATTGATCAGGGAGTATGTGTCGGGTATGCTGTTGACGGTTTTAACAGGCTGACGTTTTCATGTTTTGGGATAACAGGCATGGCTACAACGTGTGGCGCGACCCCATGAAGCCCTCTCAGATCCTGGCCAGGCTGTGTAAGGAGGGCAAGCTGGACGGGCCGCACTACGGGCCGGGAGGCAGGGTCAAGGTGGCCAACCGCGTCTTCCAAGGACCCACGGACATCGAGGACGAGAACGGTACAGCAGTTTCAGCACTCAGGCACTCTAGTTACAGCAGCTAGATAGATCTGATTTATGTTATGAGCTCTGACCCCTTTTTACTGTCCCTCGCGTTCGTCTTTTCGATTTGTCTTTTTCCTTTGTTGCCCCTCGCCCTCCTTTGTTTCCCTGTGGGCCTCCGCGTTCCAGGCCTGAAGAGGCAGACAGACGAGCACCTGGCTCTGACGGTGCTGAAGCACTGGGAGGAGATCCCCAGGATGGGCTGCCAGCTGATCCCCGAGCACCTGGAGACCAGGCCGCTGCTGAATCCAGACAAACCCGGCATCGAACAGGTCCGCTCGCGCTCGCACACACACACACACCGATTTGTAACACCCACGTCGGGTCGGTATGCTGGCCGTCTACGCTTCAACACGCTCCCTGACCTCTGTGACCTCTGTGACTGGTCCCCAGGGGCGGATCGAGATGTGGGTGGACATGTTCCCCATGGACATGCCAGCGCCCGGGCCCGCCATTGACATATCGCCGCGGAAACCAAAGAAGTAGGTCGAGTCTGGGTCACAGGTGGCGGGAATCCGAAACACATGGGATTTCTGATCCACCCAATATTCACTGGGCCATAGCCACGTTTTGAGAGAAAAAAAAGCTAATTACAATGCACATTTCTCGAGCAAGCACGGTCATTTTCGCTCTGGGCTGAATGTCTGATTGTATTCCCAGGTTGATTTCGGTAAGTTTCTTCTCCTCAAAGTTGGTTCACTATTGAAGCGCTAGCGAACGTCCAACTGTATGTGTGTGTGTTCCTTCCTCCTTCCCCCTTCCTCGCCAGATATGATCTCAGGGTGATTATTTGGAATACAGACGAAGTAATACTGGAGGACGATGATTACTTCACTGGGGAAAAGTCCAGTGACATATTTGTCCGGGGGTAGGTACAGATGGACGCGGCGCTTACGCCTCGTCCTGTGGGTGTAAGAAGTGGCGTGCGACGTTTTTTGCCGTTAATTATTTTTGTTTTGTTTTTATTGTGTGTGTGTGTGCGTGTCGTTTGTCGTGTTTGTCGTGTGTCTCCTGTCTGTCTGTCGCCCTCTCTCTCTCCTCTCGTCAACGCTCTCGGCTGTTGTCTAGCTTTGAGCTCCGTGTTATTATTTGGAACACTGATGACGTAATTCTAGAGGACGATGCTTTCATGACAGGAGAGAAGATGTCTGACATCTATGTCAGGGGGTAAACACACGATTTCACCGCATGGCTCGAACAACCTGACCCTCCCCTCGACCCCTTGTCACCAGTCCCCCTCCCAGCCTCAGCTATCTAACTGGCACGCAACTCTCTGGCTGAATATCCACCCCCCCCTTTCCCCAGCCCCTTATCAGCACGCAGCAAACAACCTAACTTTATTTTCTATAGATGGTCAATCAGGGCCATACCATTTGTATATCCTGAGTAATGCTCATTGATGGCAAAAAATGGCAAGGATTATCAGGTTAATTTGTTTGTAGTTTTATTTGTTATTCAACTAATTTGTGAACTTTAATTGATTGAGCTTAAATAAATTGATTTGCAATGGTATATAACCCTACTTAAATATACCTATTTCTACTAATAGAGTACAGACTAATGTTTGTGGTATGGACCCTTGTTGCCATCTTCTTTGTATATTGTTTCAGGGGGAATTGCGTGAAGTTAACATACTTTAGATGTCTTGCATGGAAGCATAATCATAAACAAATCGTTGCATGCCAAAATCAAAACATCTATTTTATCACCTAACATCAAAGCATAATTTATTTTTGCAGTTTAGTAAAGTTTTTTTGCAGAAAGTATAGTTTATGTAGTTAGAACAATGCCATACATATTTTAAGTGTAATTTAATACTTTTCAATTTATTTTGTCTGAATTGCATACTTTTTAAATAATACTGGACTTTTTTCCTGTTGGGAAAAAGGGTCTTCTTTTTTTCAGTGTAATTCAGTGTAAATTCAGTTCTACATTTTTTGATAATATTTTCTCAACATTGAAAAAAATTTATATTATTTCAAAAGTATGAAATTCAGACCAACTATATTCAAAAGTATTTTATTAAATTACATTAAATTCAATTAAATTCAAATAAATTAAACATCTTTATGGCATTATTTTAACTCCATAAAAATCACTTATTCCCGGCCACTAGTAAGTCTCAACAGCTAGCGCCCATTCAGCAGTCCAATCACCTCCCAGGGCTCAGCTGCACCAACCAAAGCCTGGTCCACGTAACCTCTCACGTCCTCCAAAACATCAATCTGTAAAGAGACATAGCACACTACTTAAGTTGCCTTGCTATTGTTTCTGGAATGTGTTAATGGCGTTATACAATAGTGATGCCACTCGCAATTAGGTCACAAAAGCACAGCTTACATGATGGCCTTTACTGCGGTGTCATCATGTCAGACATAGACACCTTCCTACTTACCTTAGTGTTCATACTCACTTCTCACTCCTAACCCTGATCTTCCATGCTACATCTCAGTTAACAAACCCAAACATACAGAAGCAACAAAGTGGAATGGCTCAGTAAATCTTATGTCATTGTGATTCAATGGCTCTGACTCATACTTCATACTCATATACAAGGCACAGAGCCCTTCTCTCTCGTGATTTGAGAACTGAGAATGTAGATTGCTTCCTGTTCCTCCTGACTAAAGTAAAGACAGTCTCCTTCCTCTGTTGATGAAAGAGCTCCAGTAACCACAGGCCTGCCTTCTGTACCTCTTGCTAATTTAGCATTATGTGACTGATAACACTTCTGCTTGCAAAAGGCCCCTATCTTCACTCTGCTTTCAAGAAATATAGTATCAAGGAAAGTGCATAGCTGTCACAGAGAGGGCATCAATCAGCCTTTTGGATTGACTAATTTGAATGTTTATTTAATTCTTGAGTGATGCTTTTGCGTGCATGACATTAAAAAAACGTGTGACCCTGCAGCACCAAACCAGGTTATTTTCATACATGCTACACCAATAATTTCCGCTACAGATTTATCCATTGGAATTGGAATCCATTTGATTCAGATGTTACTCTGGAGAGTTGATATCTCCATTGATGCCTGGTTTGCTTTTGGAGGGTTTGCATAAAATGTGTGTTGAAACATTAACACAATTAACACAATTATCCTCATACAAACACTGTTGTAGCTTACACTAGATGCATACATGAAATGATATAGGACAATTTAAACACAATGACTTAAAATAATATATTTTCTCAGCCTAACATAGGAGACAAATTGCCTGAACTGATACACACACTTTCAAAGTCTTTCCACTCAACTCACCTCAACATTGCCACCCCACACAAACTCTCTCTGACCTCGGTGGCCTTCCCCTGACCTCTGACCTTTGACCTCTCCCAGCTGGCTGAAGGGGCAGCAGGAGGACAAGCAGGACACAGACGTCCACTACCACTCGCTGACGGGCGAGGGCAACTTCAACTGGCGCTTCGTCTTCCCCTTTGACTACCTGATGGCCGAGGAGAAGATCGTCATCTCCAAGAAGGAGTCCATGTTCTCCTGGGACGAAACCGAGTACAAGATCCCTGCCAGGCTCACCATGCAGGTGTGGGACGCAGACCACTTTTCCGCCGACGACTTCCTGGGTGGGTCATTTTGTCTATATATTTTCACTATCTTTTTATCTCCTTTTTTTTCTTCTCACGATTAGGCTTCAATCTCCTCTCGAATGACCTTACACTACGGAGAGTCTGAGAGAAGTCTAATTCCGGTGCAGCAGTATTGAGTTCACTGAGCCCTTGCCCTGTCTCCCTCATAGGTGCAATTGAGCTGGACCTGAACCGCTTTCCCCGCGGGGCCAAGACAGCCAAACAGTGTTCTATCGACATGGTGCGCATCGACAACGACCTCCCCACCATCTCCATCTTCAAACAGAAGCGGGTCAAGGGCTGGTGGCCGTTTGTGGCCCGTGACGAGAACGATGAGATGGAGCTCACGGTGAGCTAGACAGACCCACCGATCTTAAGAAACACACACATCGTTTACTATGGCTCAACCCAAATGGAGTTAGGTTTTGCCTTTTACATGTGGACTCTCTCACACACACACACACACATCCACACATCAATGAATGACTTTGTTGATGCTGCAGGGTAAAGTGGAGGCAGAGCTTCATTTGATGACGGCAGAGGAGGCCGAGAAGAGTCCTGTGGGACTGGGACGCAACGAGCCGGACCCACTGGAGAAACCAAAGTAAGAGACCCTGTTTACACAAGCAGACACCCACATACACACATGCAGACAACCACAATAAAATACAATGAAAACTTTCACATCTAATTAGACATACCACATACCAAACACACCAAACAAACCTTCACCCGCAACTCAACCACAGGCATAAAAACCCTACAACACACGTGCATGTTTAACTGGATTGAAGAGGTGAGTGAAATCAGAGAGAACAGGCACAAACATGGTCAACATTCAATCCGTCTGGGGGTCCTCATTCTCACAACGCAAAAAGCAGTGACTTTGTGAAAAGCAGACACTACTAACTCGATTTCTACAATTCAAATAAGGCTGAAAGTATTCCATTCGAGTGCCATTTTGTGTTTTTAAAACCCGGTCACAGCACTGCTTTCTGCGCTGTCAAAATGCCACCCATACACTTTCACTCGTTTTTCCTCCTGCCATTTCCTCACCTGGGTCCCTCTGTTTCCCTCCCTGTCCTTCTTTCTTCTCTCCTCTTCTCTACATGACTCCCTCTTTCCTTTCCATCTATCCCTGTCTGTCCCTTCATCTTCATCCTCCCTCTCTTCTCCCTACTCCCTCGTCTGGTCCCAAAGTCGCCCGGACACCAGCCTCATGTGGTTTCTGAGCCCGCTGAAGTCCATCCGCTACTTCATCTGGCACAACTACCGCTGGCTGATCCTCAAGGCCTTGGGGCTGCTGCTGCTGCTGCTCCTGCTGGGCCTCTTCCTCTACTCCTTCCCTGGCTACCTGGTCAAGAAGATGCTGGGGGCCTGAGCCACCCCTGGAGCCGCTGGTAGCCCCCCCACCTCCTCCTCCTTCTCCTCCTCCTCCTCTTCTGTCTCTATCCGTCAGCTTTCTGAGTGTCACTCACGGTCACTGGGTGCTGGTTGCCATGGTGTTCGGAGTCACTCTTTTCTTTGGATGCTGTACTAGTGGATTCTGTCTGCTTGCTCGCACTCCCACCTCTTGTAGAAATCTTTTGGTTCTCTCTTATATTATTTTATGCCCCTCCTCTCTCTTTCTCTTCCTATTTCTCTCTCTCTCGTACCACTGCATCCTGTGCCACCCAAGTCGGTGTTGTTCCAATCGACATGTCATGAAATGGTGCCAAAGTCATTACACCAGTTGCATGCAAAACACATCTGTCCTACAGTGGAGTGGTCTGTCAATCGTTGTTGTCATTCTCCATGGTCCAGCAGTTGGTCTCGTGCGGCTGTGTAGCTGTGCTTTCTTCTGAGATCTGTTTGTTTGTGAGAGTGCAAGTGTTAGACCTGATACTGAATATTGTGAAGATCCATTTGCTCTACGTTGCGAAATAATGACGCATAAAGCTTACCATGGCTTACTAACCACTAATGTTGGCTTTGCTTTCTCTTTCTCACTCTCCCTCACTCCCTTTCTGTCTCTCTACCTTCTCTCCTCACATCTAAGCCCCGCGGGGGGGGGGGGGGGGGGGGGGGGCGGGGGCGGCGGGGG
>JAVQIZ010100559.1:0-26753 GCA_036023535.2 Galaxias brevipinnis | reverse complement strand
ACAGGAGGAAATGGACATACTGTAGAAACCGGCCATGACGGAGTTTTGACAGCGTTCACCTGTATAGTCATTGGGACACCTGATGAGGGAAACAAGACACAGAGGGGGGAGAGGGAGGGAAGGGAGGGTGAGGAGAGGAGGGAGGGAGGGAGGGAGGGAGGGAGAAACAAGGGTCAGTGGGTGTAAAGGTACGAGAGAAAGAGGAAACATGATGGAGTTGGGCAAAGGGACAGAGGAGAAAGACATTCGAAGGAACAACGGAGATGGACAGAAAAGTGGGGGAAAGAGGGAAGGAAGGAGGGAATGAAGAGGGGAGGGAGGAAGGGAAAGACACAAGAGAGCAAAGAGAAGACGGAATTAGAAAAAAGAGCACAACCCACTAACTACAGCATGTGACAGAGGGTACACACGTAGACCTAGAAAGAGAGAGAGAGAGAGAGAGAGAGAGAGAGAGAGGGAGGGAGAGAGAGAGAGAGAGAGAGAGAGGGCGGGAGAGAGAGAGAGAGAGAGAGAGAGGGTGGGAGAGAGAGAGAGAGAGAGAGAGAGGGGTAGAGATCACCACAACACGCACGCTGTGACAGCATCGTCATCACCACCACCCTCACATCCTCACTGTTACATCATCACAGTCATGCAGGTCACATGATGGTTACCTGTGGAAGGAGGGGCTCAGAACATTAAAAGACACACACTCAGACCTCGCTTAAAGATTGGCATGTAGATTAGCTGCAATATGCTGTTGCACCGTTCACAAGCATAAATAAAAATAACTATGGCTACACTATACATGAATCTTGAGTTACATTTATGAGTGGGAGGGGAGCTGGTTTGGGAACGCAGGAATGATTCATTTGCTGGCAACATCCACCAAACTAGCAGCCATGCTATCAACAAGAATCCCATGTAACAATATTCACATAACTACCTTGTCTCCAACTATGCAATACTACTCTTCTTTATTGCAATGTAATGTGAGTGATAATAACATGTGTTTGAACACTTTAAACTTATAATACTCTTGATAAACCGTATGAATTGTTTTAGATTTTGGAAGAGCTCGTTGCGTAATTATCAGGGGACTGCATGTGTACCCTGTTTGGGACTGCCTGTATATCCCTTTCCCCCCCTATCCAGACAACTTCCCTGTGCATTTTGAATCAATTAAAGCAAAACCCTCGGAAGAGCACACTCAGCAATTTCCCATGGAGTTATAAATAGAGCAGAAGAGGAGAAGAGGAGAGACAGAAGGAGAGAAACAGAAAATTGGGGGTAGAGAGAAAGAGACAGAGAGAGAGAGAAAGAGATAGAGAGAGAGAGAGAGAAAGAGAGCGAGAGAGATAAAGAGAGAGAGGAGAGTTCGAAGTCGAAAAGAAGAGACAGCAGATAGGAGACACTGAAGGCAGCAGTAGGCCCATGGCAGCAGAACGTCATTTTTCCGTCTACAGTTTCCATTGTTATTTTATAACTGGGTCTTCATTATGCATCTCTGCCTCTTTCTTCATAAACCTCTACCTATCTTCTTTCCCTGCGTCAAGCAACAATTACAGAGAAAATTCTGCATCTGGGTCAAAACGGCACTCACCTAAATTAAATTAGGTCTTTCTTTTGTCATTCTTCTGTTTATACAATACTTCAGAATGCCCAAAAGCTTGGACTCCTGCCCTGAATGATAACTTATAGCACCGTGACCACGAACCGCTCGCACATCAGGTCCCAAACCATCCATTAGTTTCCCGGCCAGTCCATCGGACGAGCTGCAGTGAGCACTGACCAATCCCAGCACACTTAAACATCACGCCGTATCAGAGTAGGCCTTAGAGAAGAATCCATCCAATCAATCGTCTCTTTGGCTTACTGTGAATCAAAGACGATGAAACACAAACACTGAAACCCTGAGTCACTACAGGCAACACAAACGCACAAGCTGCTCTGACGTGAGTCTCACATGGGCTTACAGAAACATGGCGGATGACTTAGACTGTCTCCGCAGGATCCCTGAGGTCTGACGAGCTAGGCTTAGACCAGCAGCCTATTTCACGCAGGCATAGCCCTCCTAGTGCTTCTTTCATTCTACTCCTGACATACACAGTTTCTTAAGGCCCGCTTCTTCTGCAGTGAAAGGTTTACTGTCCGGGCTCTCGGTCTCGTCCAGGGGCCCCAAGACGTCAGCCATCTCCCTCCTGGCTCGCCAGCCTCTTTTGTTGGCCTGTCTGTCGCAGCTGGGAGGGGAGGGGGCTGTAAATAAGGGCTGTGTCTGTAGACCTGCCTGTGCTGCTTGTTCACCTGGATGAAATGCTGCCGTCCCCCATTCGATAACAGCCGCCGCAAATCAGCGGCCTGCAGTGCCAGCAGTCCGCGACAGCTGGCTGGGCGTCCTGCCGTTTGAAGGCAGTTTTTGTGATTGTGATTGTGATACTTCAAGTGAAATCCTCTTAGAAATCTATGAGTTCCTTTATTTTCTCATTTTGTGACAAAGGGGTGTATTTGGGCTCAGACTGACGTTTTTTGTGGCACAGGGGTCGAGGCCGGTAGAGCCGAACACCAGACATTGTGGAGGGGGGCATGCACTTGGTCTGTTCTGATGTTAAACGTTCTCTAATGCTCTTTCCGGGAACGTTCTGCAGGGGCTCCTATCAACAGTCACAACCTGTCTCTCCGTTCGTCAGAACAGATAGGTCATAAAAGTCTCACAGCGAGGGGAATCATGATATAGACCCCTGAGTAGTAGCACGATCGAGAAAGAGAGAGAGAGAGAGCGAGAGAGAGAGAGATCACCACAACACAGAGTAGGAGAGAGAGAGAGCGAGGAGGAGAGAAAGGGAGAGACGTAGTAAGAAAAAACAGGCTGACCCGAAGACACAGACGAGGGTGACAAGGAACCAGCAGCTCTACGAGTCGACATCTAATTATTTATTGAGGAAACTCGTACATGAAGAGGGGAGGTGTTTCATTGTCACGTGCGCAGAATACTTTCTACATCTTTGGCAGCGCTGCCGTATGGCTTGAGTCCTACTGAGGACCCACCGTGAGGGTACAGAGTGAGCGGGGGGGGGTGAAAGCGCTAACCCACCAGGTGACACATAATCTACTGAGTCAGGGAAAAGAGAGGAGGGAGACGGAAATAGAGAGAGGGAGGGAGGTAGAGACAGAGCGGTGCTACGGGACGTTCACTTACTTGCATGAGAGCTGGTTAATACCGTGTATGAAATAACAGTCTCCTCCATTGACACAGTAGGCTTTCTCCGACTCATTGCAGCGTCGCGTGTGACTCAATCCCGGGGACGGAGTGGTCGTCACTGCGGAAAGGGGGGAGTAACGGAGCGGGTTAGGCCAGTGAACGCAAGCAAGCGAGAGAGGGAGAGAGAAACTGAAGAAGAAGAGGGAGGAGAAGAAGAAACAGAGGGTTCAGGAGGACCAGAATCTATACTTTCTATTACTTTCTGTTGGGTTCTCCACTACTTACCACTCTGGACGCTGATGATGCTTGTGGCGTTCTCCTGGCCCAGCGTGTTCTCTGCCACACACGTGTAATCCCCCGAATCCTCCACACGCACCCGTGTGATCTGGACCTTGGAGTTTTTTCTTCAGAAATTTAGCGGGGCAAAAGGACAGATTGGAGAGGGGATGAAAAGATTCTTGAGCCCTCTTGCTAACCATTGTATATGCTTGCCTGATCACAACAAAATAACACAATTAAGCACCACCATACTATTATGGGGCAAACCTGCACTGGGCTTGGCTGACACATTCTAAAACCATTTTATTTGAACATAATCAATGTGCAGTTTCTGCCGGCCAGCCCAAACAAACAGTGTTTCTACTAAACAGGTCCTAGTTTCCCTGCTTGGCTGATGGCAGAGAGAACCGGGAAGCTTGAAGAAAATCAGTGCTCACATGGATTAGTCTAAAATCTCTCCTTGCTACTTTTCCTTGACCTCCCAAGCAAAAGCATCTGAAGAAGCTCTAGAAAGACTTGCTACTTTAAGGAAATGCTACACCTTACCTACAATTGAAAGCAACCGTAGCGTCTTAAAAGATGTCAGTTCTCTATCGACACACAAGGCTATGTCTACGCTGAGTAGACCCTGCCCAAACAGACTCACCTGTTGGTCTTGATCTTGAGGTCACGACCTCTCTGGAGGAGCTCCTGACCGTCTTTGTACCATCGGAAGGAGGGACTGGGGTTCCCCAACGCCTCACACTTCAGGTACAGCTTGTCCCCCTCGGTCAGCGACTGGCCCCGCATGGGCCGCAGCTTGGGGGCCGAGGCTGGAGGAGGAGGGAGAGGACCGGAGAAGGATAGACAGAGAGAGAGAGAGAGAAAGAGAGAGAGAGAAAGAGAGAGAGAGAGAGCGAGACAGAGAGACAGAGACATAGATGTAAATTTAATTATTAAAAAAAGAAAAGCATATATTATTTAAATTCATCAAGAATATTAAGAATATAATAGCCGTTAGTTAATGCACCACTCCCCATGGGCGTAGGTATGTACCTGCATTTCTATCTGAGTATCCATGACAGACAGTTTGTTAGCAAGGATGACAAGTCCGGATTAAAGATAAAAGGTAAGCGGAAAGATTAAGTAAAACAAAAATTCATGTTCCTTGCGGCACACACACACACACACACACGCACACACGCACACACACACAGACACACACACACTCACAAACACACAAACACTGAGCACACACTGAACAAAACCTGAAAAGCACAAAATATGGAGAAGCTTGATGTTGATGAAATGAAAAAGACTAGACAAGCAAAATCTTTTACTTTGAGTCGCTCTCTGTGACAGACATTGTCTATAAAGAGAGAGCGATAGAAAGAGAGAGATAGGGAGAGAGAGAGAGAGAGAGAGAGAGAGAGAGAGAGAGAGAGAGAGAGAGAGAGAGAGAGAGAGGGCGGTGTGTACGGGCCTCTCCCTGCCATCTTGCTGCTCCATCAGTCCAGCTCTCTGGAGACCCTGCTCCTTCTCTGGTCTCCTTAAAAACTACAACAGACTGCATCGCCAGAGCTAGCCGAGGCATCCCAGCTCCGTGAGAAGCCGAGCAAAAGAGACAAGTCAGCACTGTGGAACACACACACGCACAGTCACACAAAGAGAGCCACAGTCACTAGCATCACTGAAAAACACCCAGTAGGAAAAACACAAACATGCGGCGCACACAGTTTTGCACATAAAACACACACACACACACACACACACACACACACACACGCACACACACACACAATAATGCATGCACACAAATACACCCCGGTACACATTGTACAAAAGAATCATACAAAGGGAAACCCACTGAACAGCATCAGAGAAAAGCCTAGTTACGGTGCCCCATTTAGGGCCCTGTCGCATGACTACAGTACAAGTCCAGGACAGGAGGATAGCCCCAGTCTACTACGGACATGCACAGGTGCATGAGCATGCATCAGAGGCCTAGCTTCCACACAAGGGCCGAGGCAGAGTCAGTCAGCACTTCCCCCATTTTCGGGGCCCTTCTGGTTCCTCACAGACTAAATGAATGGAAATCCCCTCCACTGTGTTGCCCTCGAGATCTGTCAACATGGCCATCTGGCTTAATAAACTAGTGTTGCCATATCTACTCTGTGTTATTGGCGTGTCCAGTTGGCCACGGCCCAGGCTACGTCTGCTTAGCCCCGTGGTTCAAAACAGGCTAACACACCCATAAAGCAGCCATTGTGATAGCCTTGTTTGCCACTGGCATATTGGCCGTTGCCGAGGGTGATGCTAAGTAAACAATCCATAATTCACACAGACCATCTAGACGGTGAGAGAGACTGTCACTCACAGAGACAGTGGGCCACCCCTCGCCTTCAATAAACGTCTCGTCTCCACTGGCTGGTGAAGGAAGGCAAGCAGGCGTGGGGGAAAGTATGGCGTAAGCGTGGGTCAGAGCCGGACACACTCACACACACACATACACACACACACACACACACACTCACACACAGTGAGGACGTGTCTGGGGAGGGACGCCTAGGAGACGTGTCCTCTGTCAGGAGCTCCGCCAGAACAGCTGATGGGTCAGGAAAACCACATGTGTCTCCAAACACAATTAGAGGATGCATTCACACGTCCCACGCACCGCGGGCGCCGAGCAAGCCACAACAGGCTCCCGTAATTGACACGCAAGCATAGTCAGATTTCCACCCCCCCTGTGCTTGGTTGGTGAATGTGTGAGTGTGTGTGTGTGTGTGTGTGTGTGTGTGTGTGCACGCATGTGGCGTGCGTGCCTATGGAAGTGCTGAGCCAAGCCTTCTGTACCTCTGAGTGATCGGAGGATTCCGCCGCTAGAACACAGGGGCAGGGCCCCGGCTGGAGCGCAACAGAGGCTGGCCAACCGGCCGTGACCGGCACTCTCCGCTGGCCAATCGCACGTGACCAGCCCTGCCAGCCTCCCATCAACAAGGTCCTTCTCTCAAGGTCAGCTGACGCTCGCTCTGCCCCCCCCCCCCTCGCTCATTTCTTCACTCCCCATAGTGAGACGGGTTTCACAAAATTTATCAGGTTTTATCGCAAACTGTGATTCAATGAGAGAAAGTAATATGGAAACCATATCACTTAGGGCTGTTCACAGCCAGATATGGCACCTCGCGACCACATGTCGCGAAACACGCCCAAGCACATGGGATGTGTGTGTGTGTGTGTACGGACGTGTATATATATAGACCTGGGTGTGATGCAGAGAGAAACACAGGGAACTCATAGATTCTACATGTCGACTGACTCACAAGCGTGAATCAGTAAGTTGTGTGTGTGTGTGCGTGTTTGTGGTGTGTGTGTGTGTGTGTGTGCGTGTGTGTGAGATTGTGTGTGTGCTTGTGCAAACGTGAGGGGAGCTGTGAACATATGTGCGAGGCTCGCCGTATGCCTTGCTGGGAGTATGCGTGTGTGCTCATGTATAAAAGAGAGAGCCTCTTCTATCTCATTCTCAGATCACTGTGATTTCTGCAGCACACAGCTGTCACCATGGAAACCAGGGAGGGAGTGGGAAAGGGAGAGGGAGAAAGGGCTGCGAGAGAGATAGACAGAGGAAAAGAGAGAACGAGAGAGAGAGGGGGAAAGAGAGAGGGGCGAGCGTCGGGAAAGGGAGAAGGGGAACGACAGGTGGAGAGAAACAGCACAGAAGAGCAAAGGGGAGAGAGTGGGAGAGAGAAAAAAAGAGAGAGAGATGCGCATTTGCAGTTGTACTCTTGAATGATCGACTAGCAGAATGGCCCTACATACTGTAAATCTACAGCTAATGTCTGCACACCAGCAAACTGACCAGAGGCTGCCCTTGTCATATGTGTGTGCGTGAGCTAGAGAGAACACGATACAGAGGGAAGGGAAAAAAGGAGGTGTGCCTGCAGCCGAGCATGTGTCTACATCCAACAACTGTATGTGTTTGACAAAGAGAGCAATTGTGTGTATGCGTATGTGTGTGTGTGCACGTGTGTGTCTGTGTGTTTGTGCGTTTGGGAGTGTCAATAAATCATTCCTTCTATCTTTCTCTATTTTTTTTTTCAACACAGGCGCACGCACGCGCACACATGCACCAACACACACACACACACACACACACACACACGCACACACACACACACACACACAGACACACAAGCACTTTTACTTGACCTTGTCTCTTTCATCAGCCTTGTTGTGCATTGTTCTCTCGGTTTCAGTGGGATCTGTCTACAGAAGTATAAATATCCTTTTCAGATCACAGAGCTAGCACAATGTCCAACTAAGGACACATACTGTACTCCACCCACACCCACTTACACACACACACACACACACACAGAAGATTTAAACACACACTAAACCAAAAGGCAGCCGTGGCTACTGTACAAGCTGAGATCTGTCTCCAGCCCAGATGTAATGTAAAGCCTTTTGTGTGTGTAAGGGAGGAAGGGTGGGGGGTGGGTGACAGAATTGTGAAAAGTGAGGAGGAAGAAAAGAGAATAACAGGGATTTTGCGAGATAGTAATAGGCAAGGCAGAAATAAACAGAGAGAAAGAGATGGAGCAGGGACGTGTGTGTGGGATGGCGAGCAAAAACGAGTATAGGAGAGAGAGTTTGTGTGAGGGAGTGATCCAGCGTCGTGAAACTAGTGAGAGGAATGGAGAGGAGGAGCAACGGAAGGGAAGATGGAGGGATGGAAGGGGGGAGAAAAGAAGGCAAGCGAGAGACAGAGACAGATAAAGAGAGAGAGAAGGAGACAGAGGGAGACAGATACAGAGAGAGAGAGAAAGAGAGAGAGAAGGAGAGAGAGGGAGACAGATACAGAGAGAGAGAGAAAGAAAGAGAGAAGGAGAGAGAGGGAGACAGATACAGAGAGAGAGAGAAAGAGAGAGACAGAGACAGATAAAGAGAGAGAGAAGGAGAGAGGGAGACAGACACAGAGAGAGAGAGAGAAAGAGAGACAGAGACAGATAAAGAGAGAGAGAAGGAGAGAGAGGGAGACAGATAAAGAGAGAGAGAAGGAGAGAGAGGGAGACAGATAAAGAGAGAGAGAGACAGATAAAGAGAGACAGATAAAGAGAGAGCGAGACAGAGAGAGGGACAAGAAAGAGGGAGGGAGAGAGAGAGAAGGGGGGATGTGCGGAGTTGGTAATGAATAGTTGATGAAGCGCTCGCGGGCAGAGCAGTAGGGGTAAGCTATTCTCTCCATCTCCACCTCCTCTCCTCCATCCCTCCTCTTCTCCCTCTCCTCCCTCCTCCTCCTCCTTTTTAATCTGTCGGGGCTAGTGGTCGTGCGGAAGCCATTCCCCCTCCTCCTTCTCCTCCTCCTCAGGCCCACCCCTCTATCTCGCCTTTCCCCTGCACCCGTCCTCCTCCTCTCTCACCCTCTTTTCACTCTCCCTGCACACCTTCCTTTTTCTCTCTGTCACCTCTTCCTTATAACCTCTCCACCTCCTCCCCCTCTCAGCTCCATCTATTTCCTCCTCTAATCTCTCCGTTCGGCTCTCCTTCACCTCTCTCCCCTTTCCTCCATCCATCCTCTTCTCTCTCACCTCTTTCTTTCACCCATCCACCCCCCTTCCCAGACACACTGCAGGCTTCTAAAGCAGCCATCGTTAACCGACAGGATTCCTCTTGGTAAGAGGATTGGAGCATTGATCACATCCATCCTCTGTCAGCAGTTCAAGATTCCACGTGAGAAAGATGCCCTACTACCTCAAGCTGGAAACCAAGACTGTTTAGTCAGAGAGATGGCCTAATATCGTCCCAGTATACCAATATATTCTACAGACCATGCTATTCTGTAGACAGAGATGTCAAACTACCTCCAAAAGATACTACTATGTCCTATACACTAAAATACCATAACGTTGTACCTTTATGATTGACCACGTTTCATAAAGAATACCAAGATACCCTACTACTGTACCTCCATGACAGACCACCTTACCTAAATACCAAGATACCCTATTACTATATCTGGGATATTGACCACATGTCCTATACACTAAGACACCCTACTACCTCTAAAAGACCAAGATACTACATTCACCAAGATACCCAACAACCTTTAAGAGACCAAGATACTCTGAAAAAGCCCTCATCTAAGATGCCCCTTATAAAGAGAGGGCGCTCCTCTGACATGACAGAAACATGCACCACCGAGCAGGCCTACCTCTAATAGAACAGACACTGACATGATGTTGAGTCTAAAACGTAATGATTGCCGACTCGCTCTTCAACACAAAGCTACATGGGCAGTAGGCCATCAGTGTATCTCACCAGACAACATTGTTTAATCACGGTGTGAAGAGTTCCACACGTTTCCTTGGTGTTGGCCACATTGGGAGTTATAATGAGCTTCGTCCCCGCTGTTGTATGAACCTTCCACTATTTATTTATGTGGATTTTGAGGCTAACGGAGGTCCTATATAATCAGTTTGAATTTGAAAAGAACCCGACACGCAAAGCAGTGTGTGTCTTGTGTATGTACTTGGTGTATGTGTTTGTGTGTGTATGTGGGTGGATACGTGGGGGACACGAAGACTTTCCCTCATTCACAAATAGAACCATCTGCTGTTGGGCTGGCCCCTTTAAAACCCTGGCGTCAAGAGTTTTCTCCAATGATGGCTGCGAGGGGCTGACTGCTGGAGAGGACGAGTGCTCGTACATTATTCACAGGCAGGCCGGGCTCCTGGTGCGTGTCACTCACTCACTCACTCACTCACTCACTCACAAACACACACACACATAACATACACACACACATAAAGCACTATAACTGAAGGACGTACGTACAGAACTGGTGAAGCGAGGATGCAGTGTCTCTGCAATCTAGGAACTTATCGGTCCAGTCCGTTTTTCACTCGCAGTGTCAACGTAGCGACAATTGAAGAGATTGCCACCTCTGGGAGCGAATCAGTACCTTTGGTGAAACTTTCAGAGTGGCCTTGTAGGGTTGCAGAGGATGGGCAATTTGGTAGTGGGTTACTTCCTGGTGGGCCTTACATCTTTGCACCATGGGACAGTGGCACACACACACCCCCACAAAATGATTGGAGCTGTAACTCATACAAAGCAGCATCGGTCCTCATAAGGACACATTAGCGCAGTGCCGGTGTGTACTTCCTTCCTTTAGTTACCGCACTCAGGCACACTAACAAACAGACACACGCAAACAGCCGTTTGGAAAACCTCAGCCTTCTGTTATTCGTAGTGCATAATTTATACAAGGCCCAGATCTCTCAGCTAAAGACAGCATGCTGAGGCATTTGCAGCAGAGCAGCAGCAGTTCTCTGGAGAGACAGAGAGAGGGAGAGTGTGCATTTGTGTGTTTGTGTGTGTGTGTGTGTGTGTGTGTGTTTGTGTGAGTGTGTGTGACGTTGAGGCAAGATGCGAGATCCCCTGAGAAAAGGGCAGTTGGAGTAAAACAGAAAGAGAGATAGTGAGAGCAAAGAGAGAGGGTGAGAGAGGGTGGGAGAGGGGGAGAGAGAGAGGGGGGGGGGGCAAGACCAAGGAGACGGCGTAAAACAGCCTTTTCAAATGACACTGGAGTTTTAGGGAGATCAGTGTCTGGGTTACAGGATTGCTAAATAGGTCTGAGGGACACCGCATGACCCATTCAAATAAGGGTTCCCCATATAGCACCATATGCTAGAGCCTCTGCTCTCCCACCCAATGGTCACAAGAAGGTTGATACCAGTTTATTTCTCCTAGGCCTTTACTCACTTCAAGTTCAAATACAGCAGCTACAAAGTAGTTCCCCTTGAATCTTACACAATTTCATGAGTTATTAGTTACGCAACACAGGATACTATCTGGCCTGTAACATGTGGCCTATTTGTTGCAGCTGGAACCATGGCACCAATACGGTGGGCACAGTTGTGCGGCCCCTGTGGACTCCTTTCCCTCCACAGTGAGAGCCTAATTCTGGAAAGTGACACAGTTCTCTGAGCCTGAGTCAGAGCGAGTAGCGGCGAATAGCACGCACCGTTGGAGGAGCCGGCTGTAGTGAAACAACAAAAGCAGTAGGAGTGGTGGTAGGTGGTAGGCGACAAAGTGCGACTCCTCCTGTAATGGGGTTGTCCGGGGTAATGGGCGAGGTTCAAATGCCTGTGAGGCCTCATTTTTTTTTACTAAGGAGCTAAAGGGCATTCCCATTAGCTCGAGGGAAGAAGTTGTTCTGACTCAGGCTGGGCGACAAACCATCTCAGAGAGACTACTATGGTGCCATGAAGAACATGTGCCCAACTTTAACTTGGACGATGGGAGGTTTACTATCCAGGGGTTACAAATGAAAATATTAACGTCAGATCAGAAATAGTCAAACTGTGCAACTCGAGGAGCATGGTGATGTACAATAGTACTGATTATAGATCTTAATTCAAGGCTAATGGCTCCTCACTATGAGTGACACTTCAATGTGGGTCATGCATGGCTCAAACTTCACAGTCATGCCTCCCGTTTAATTTTGGAGTGACCAGGTCATGGAGGATTTAAGCTTTATGATTACAACTCACATGCATCTTTACCACCACACACACATACACAGAGAAATACACACACTTACATTGCCATCGCTGTATAGCGTGCACGACAGGCCCTATAGCGGGCGATAAAAGCCTAAACTTACCGCAGTCCTTACACAGCACGTTCTCCACATCCTTCTTTAGGTCCGGCTCGCTGGCGTCCCGCGGGGCGAACGATGCCTTGAATACTAAGGGGTCGGCCGTTGGGTCCATGAAAAATATATATCTGTGGTCCTTCTCCACATTGGTGCACGGGGCCTCACCGAAGTCCCCGACGGTCACGAGCTGCTCCCGCTCGAGCCCGCCGCTGTTCACGGGCCACACGTCCAGCACTTTGACATTCACACTGTACGGCTCTCGGGAGACGTTTTCCGGTGATGAACACACCTCGCCCTCGATCACCACGGCAGCTCGATACGCCTGGTCCTGTAGGGAATTGAAACTCGGGGCGTAGCAGGCGAAGGAGACCCCGATGACCAGCATGGAGAAATGCACCGGATCAAGCCTCATGCCGTCGGCCGTGTCTCCGCGGTCGATGGGCGCGTTGCTGCAGTGCTGGGGCGGCGGAGGGGTGCGGGTGGCGGAGCAGGGTTGAAGAGGGAAACTGCGAATAGGCTCCGGTAGCAGGGCAGAGCGGCAGACCTTGCGTAAGTGTCCATGCCATCTGTGTCTGCCGCTTTCCCCATACGGCTTCCTCAGATGGGGACACACAAGCCTAAGAACCGGAAACGGCCCAGTTCTGCATGGTTAAAAATGTGATTGCTGCATTCTCCTTCAACCCCTCTTTTTTCGTTCCTGAAATGCAAAACAAGACTCGTAAATTACCCTCTCCACAAATCCTAAGGATCTGCATGAAGCCTATGGTTTATCCTATCACTCCCTCTCCAACAAATGTAATGGCATGGGTGGGCGCAGTGCCTTTCTGCAAGGAAACACGGTTTTGAGATTACGCGCACAAGAAAAAAGCTATCTCTGCTAGCCTAATACGCACGCCACGGTCCACGCACACAAGGTCGGTCTTTGATCCACCTTCAAACAAGAGATTTAAATTAGAAATCCTTTGCTAATGAAGCAGAGACGACAAACGAACGGAGAGCGATAGCAGTTATCCGGTGAGGCGATGCAACAGCGCGCTCCCTCCAGCCGCGTCCCCTGCACCCCTCAAACGCGAGCGGCTTACGTGAGCAAACATCACCTGCCCGGTCACTGGCGTCGGCCGCCACTTCCTGCGCAAACACACTAATGACCTGGACTGCCGCGCGCCCAACACCCACCAGCAAGCCACTGACCAAACCGCCACGAGCCAGAACCACATGTGACCATACCCAGCGGTTGGTTAGATTATAAGAATGCAGGTTTCACTAAACGCATACCACCTCCGATATAGTGCGTATATAGCCCACTGCTCAAGCTCACGCTGAAGCACTGCTTGGTCACAGTGTAAAGAGACTATAGGCTACTACACACTGCGGATGGCTGGCGCGATGACTAACGCTGCGAATTTCTCTCAATGGATTCAGAGTCATGTAAGACCATATAAGAGTTTAGCAACCTTCTACAGCTAGAACGCAGTGGCATACGAAGGAAGGCACCAAAAGGACATTGTCAACATTTTACAAAACAGGTACAGGTTGGAGAATTAAAGCAACAGGAAAACATTTTAGCCAAGCCCACCTATAGGCTATATTTGTGTGTAACTTAGACCGAGAATGAATCATTGAATTGAGTGAATCAAGCAACAAGTGAGAACATACAGGATAATTGAAATGTCTTCCTTTTCTCCTCAGCTACAGGCAAAAATAAAATATCCATTCTCATTGAATCAAAATCTATACCCCCACCAATGAGATGAGAGCTCTATGCTCAGGCTTTTACAGTGGCCACAAGTACCCGTCCTCCCTCCTTCATCAACAGTTCTCCTCCTTCTTCCCTCCCTTCCCACTTTCCATGTATCCATCAATCAAGTCATTCACAAGATTCTCATCCCCCTCTTGTACGCTCCGAGTATGTGCAGCCGCCCTTCTGCAGAGGTCAGATACCGTTCGCTGTCCATGGTGCTGAAAGTAGTATCGAAAATGTACGCATCTCGATTTATTCAGAACACAGATTATGAAAATAAAGTTGATCGATTAATTAACATTATTTTAAACTGTTGAGCATGTAGTGTTGGTCTATTTAAAGCACATAAAAGTGACAACGCAAATACACTTGCGTTTATCACCAATTAATTTAGGTTGAGTAGGTAAATCCGAACATTCCAATAAAAACATGACAATGCACAAAAGCCAAAATAGTTGTCATTCCACAGGTTTTTTTCTTGAGCCGAAAATCGCTGATCCATGATCTTTCATGCATGTCTAGGGTGCTGAAATGTAATTAGACGACATGATATCTAACAATATCAGTTGGAACTGCACAAAGGGTAGTTCAGTGTCAGTCAGTGCACACACCAAAGCCTACTAATTCTTAGATTTTATTAAATGCTTAATAAACACTTTTTACACCTCCACGCATCTCTTCCTAAATGCTAAATGCAAACAATCCCTCCACCTATCCATCCCATATCTATGATCCATCCGTCCAGTTATCCATCGATTTATGCATGCATGCCGTAAATATCCTACTTTCGCTTCAAAAGCTCCAACTCTCCTCCTTAACTTCTCCCCCTCCTTCCGTGGATTATCATTAATTTATGAATCATGTAATAATAAGGTCAATGTGTACAGTCAATTATGATGAAACTAACTTCAATCCATTAGTTTGACTCAATCATTTACTCAATCGACATATAAACAATATGCAGGTCTAAAAGTGAGATACGTTATCTGTCCAATCATTGATGCATTGCGTTTGTGAGGGTAGGGGGTATTCAATCTTTGGCATACAGGCTGTGTTTAAAAAATTATTCACAGAATACAGCAAATTCTGAACATGACTGTCTTGAACACACCCTACAGATCCAAAAAACTACAGTAATGTGAACTACAACTCTCATTTTTTTCCTGCGCTTTAAACATGCGTAGTGTCCTCTCGCGAGAGAGTGGCGGAGTGGTTTGACGGGCAGTCGAGGTTGCAGCAGGCAGAGAGAGACGGTGGAAGGTAAGCAGGGAGGCAGCATCATGGCGGACAGAGACAGTGGCAGTGACCACGGAGGGCCCACGGTAGGCCCCGGTTCTCTGCCCCCGGGCGCGATTGGCGCCGCGTCTCGACTGCAGCACGATACTGAGGAGCTCGCCTCCAAGCGCGTCGACATTCAGAACAAGCGCTTCTACCTCGACGTGAAGCAGAATGCTAAAGGCCGCTTCCTAAAGATAGCTGAGGTCGGGGCTGGAGGAAATAAGAGCCGCCTCACTCTCTCTATGTCTGTGGCCGTGGAGTTCCGCGATTATCTCGGAGACTTCATCGAACATTACGCCCAGCTAGGCCCGAGCAACCCGGACATGGTGCAAGATGAGCCCCGGCGGGCGCTCAAGAGCGAGTTTCTCGTGCGGGAGAATCGCAAATATTACATGGATCTGAAAGAGAACCAGAGGGGGCGGTTCCTTCGAATCCGCCAGACCGTTAATCGGGGGCCAGGATTGGGAAGCGCACAAGGCCAAACCATCGCTCTCCCAGCGCAGGGACTCATCGAGTTTCGCGATGCTTTGGCCAAACTAATCGACGATTATGGAGTGGACGAAGAACCAGCGGAACTCCCCGAGGGAACCTCGTTGACTGTTGACAACAAGCGCTTCTTCTTTGACGTGGGCTCCAATAAGTATGGAGTTTTCATGCGGGTCAGCGAGGTAAAACCCACTTACCGGAACTCCATCACTGTTCCGTGCAAAGTCTGGTCCAAATTCGGTAACACCTTTTCTAAGTACGCAGATGAAATGAGGAAGATCCAGGAGAGGAGTAGAGAAAAACGGGCGTCCGAACTGCTACCAGAGGGCCCGCATGGTGGCGACGACGGAGAGGATGATTGACGCGGATTAAAGCAAAAAAAAAAGAATTACATAAACAAACTGACTTTAAGAAATATGACTATTACTGTAAAATAGAAAGAGAATTCCAAGGGAATCACCCCCACACAACCTCCACAGATGGACAGTATGTCTGTCTCCTCGCTCATTTTACTGGATGTCACCCCACTTACCAACCATTTTAACAGTAAGCCGCTGCTATCAATAACTGTCTGAACTGTAAGATATGAACTGTTTCCTACTTGATTTAAACGGCGATGAGCAGAGTGTTTATATATCTATCAAACAGATTTTGCACATTTTAAAAAAACTATTTCGAACTAGGTTTTCAGCCTGCAAATATATACGATTCAATCAAAACAAACTGAAAAGTCTATGTGAAATATGTCAGTTTTCATGTAGACCAGCATTTGACATCAGCACAAGAGAATATATTGAGAAACTTTATGAAACCAAAATCTGAAGTCAGATTTAGGCCTGGAGGCCTAGTTTATAATGGTACGCAGAATAAAAATTAAAGCGCTATCCGCTAGTGTATGAATTGCAGGACTCAACACGGGCTTGTAAAAACCTGTTTGGTCTTTGTTATGAAAAGGATTTAAGCTAAATAGTCTTTAATTTGATCTAAAAAAAGTAGTGATTAATGTGCTATACATTATGGAATGGTTATAATTAACAGAAGTAGACCTAAATGTTTTTGTGCTTCATTAAAAAGGATAAATTATTCTCTTGGCTATAGAATATCAACCCTCTTGCACCATGTCCATTATAAACTTAAATGATAAAAAAAGTGCTAACTTAGATGTACTAATTATGATTTTGTGAATCAGCTGTATTTAAATCCTTTTTAAGATGCCCACGTTTTCTGTGGGCTATTTTTTTCTTCGTTTTTTTGGGGTGGGGGGTGGGTGCAAAATTATATGTGGTCCACTTGTGGGAGCGCGAGGCGCATAAAATAAACAAAAAAGCATTGGCGCCTCGGCACAGCTGCAAGTTGAGCAGCCGCGGCGAGGCAAAGCATCCTCTCTGACGTCATAACAACCTGGTGCCTTATACTCCACTCGTTTACGTATTCTCACATGTATGGTCAGTGACCTCGACCACTGTACGTTTTAATTTGCGAGTGCTGTAGGCATAATGGCCATGCCACCATGGCAGTGGCACAAAGGTGTGATTGTGGTACTTTTAAAGGGCAACGACACCAAATAGCCAAACTCCTGGGAGGCCTCTCAGAGTGGAGGTCCGTCTCCCTTGACCAGGTGAGCGGACAGCGGCCACTGACATGATAAATCAACACGTTAAGATATAGCAGTCATTGATGTCGACCCACAGGTAGAGGAAAACCACACACACCAGTGATGTAGGAAAAAGACAGGTTGAACTAAGCAGATCGTCAGAGCTGAGATGGATGCAATGTTAAGAGCCAGCCTGCCAGCCAGCCAGCCAGCCAGCCAGGCAAGCAGGTAGGCGGTTGGTCCGATGCAGTCAGTCAGTGTGAAGCAGTAAAAGTGGATGTAAAGGCCCTAACCACAAGGCCAAGGCAGTATCTCTCTATGGTGCTACAGCCCCTTGATTGTACCGGGGCCTCGCCGCTCAGAATATGTCACTTTTGCATTCTTATTTTAGTCCTCAAAGTTATATACTCCACATTCTGTTGTCTGGCGCACAGCAGTCTCCTCTGCCAGACTGTAAGGGGAGTAACTGACTGGTGCAGGGCGTTATTTCATACTAGTGTGCAATATTGTATACGTGCCAATCGTGGCATTGTATCATGTGTATAGAGAATATAAAAAAGAATGAAAAATATATGTGATCAACATATTTGAAAGCATGACAAAGAGGTTGACAAATCTGCATTATATTACTGAAATGTGAAGTCTTTCTCTAAAGCACTTACTGAACCAATGTCCAGTCTTTTCCTGTCCCGTTCTATCAGTGGCCCATGTTTCCCTTTCAAAGTGGTACTAGGCTTATACCTGTGTTTGACCTCCCTATGGAATCACCACAGGAACAACCCTGTCCTCTTTCAGGCTCTTTTCACACGCACACGCACACACACACACACACACACACACACACACACACACACACATACACACACTTTGCCCCCTGCCCCATCGCAGTGGCGGATCACATAGTTTTAACATACAGTTTTCCCCTCTTGTTGCCTCTCATGAGTATCAGGGCTTATGTGAGCTCTAAATTATAATAAAGGGGGTCTTAGACCCACAGAAGGCACCGTAATTTGAAACCCAATAAGACTGATGTTTCAAGTCACCTGTCTGTTGTGCTCTGGGCCAACTAGCCCAGTGTAACAGATCAGGTTGAGATCTGAACAGGGACTTTGAATAGTTCACTGCTGCTTATGGCCCTAAGCTTTAGCTTACCCTGTCTGGTGAGGACCAGGATTCACACCACTTGGAAAGTTCAGGAAGTCAAATGCACGTACTTCCTGGTAATTGTTATGACATCATAAAGAACAGATATTTACGGTGAGGTGCAGATTAATTCAAAAGGCCCTTCAACCTTCCCTCAATTACACCAACCCTAACACCCATACACACACTTGCTTACTGTCCCTGTTAATTCTGGGACTGTTGTTTAGTCTAGATCAAAAATCAAAGGTCACGTCAAAAACCATCCCTGTTTCTTAATCTGGTCCCACCGCCTTTAACATTAACATTACACCCGTAGACCCTAAAGCAACTCATCGAAGCGTTGGTTAACAATCAGGCCACCTCAGGTGGTTAACGCAGCTACTGTATCAGCTTTATTTAGAGCACCACGGCCAGGCTTAGATGAGCTTAACCACCTAACCGAGTCAGGCACAGGCCCTGCCAGGCTGGAATGCCACATAGCTGGCACTCAGACAACCATGCTAGTCAAAGCCGAGGCCTGCCAGGCCTGTGTAACAGCTAAGGCTAGGCTAAATTAGCGGCCTAAGCCCACCTGGACGAAATGCTTGTGACAAATCTGTATCATCAGAGCTCTATTAGGTCTGCTGAGGCAATGTTGACCTGATAAAACAGTTCTGAAAGTGCAACTGCGATCCATCTGGGGCTTTCCAAGCAGCACTATTCCAGCCAAGGTCTGCCTCACAATATGTGAAAGGGCTTGAGAAGCCCGGTACTGCACTCTAGGGTCTGACTCCTTAAAGCTGCTCTTCTACCCCTGCTCGCCTCAGTTACCATAGAGGTCTAGTCAAATGTTCTCTCCAATTTGAATGATACATTACCTCGTACACAGAGGTTATAAACACAAAGCAAGGTACCAATGACAATGTGTACCAAAAAAGCACATTTGAGGTCGAAATAAATTCAATCAAATCCATAAACTAAAGAGTCAAGTTAAATGTCTGCTACTTTGACTTGTGAGCAGGTCAGTGAAATGCAGGCTTTCAATGTACAACATGGAGACTGGAAGTCTAATCCTCTTTTTGGTTCACTCTTGCCATCTCCCTCTACTGTGGCCAAATTTAAAGAGAGCCTCAATCTGCGTACAGTTCACACTTTCTTTTGAAATGCCTCACTTTGTGAATCGCACAAATGAAACACGTTTTTTTTTTTTGGTCCACTATCTAAAAGGTGCTACTGGGTTGCTTTTGGTTTTGGAGTGGAATAGTTCTCTGTATAATTAAATTGATTTATGTTGGTGATCTAGTGTAAGTTTGGGGCCTGAAGTTGGGTTGCAATTGAAATGGTTGGGGAGCCCAATTCACATTAAGTATGGGATCAATTCCACATCCCCCTTCCCTCAAAGGAATCCCATATTACTCCATTAAGAACCATAAAGCCATGTTGCTCATATTGCACAGTAATCCATTTAGGACTGATATTCAAAATGGTGGGCAAGTGGTGTTTGTCTTTGTCTTGTTATGTTCAAACCGTCAGTGGTTGAACTCTGTGTCGTCATCATGGCGCCAGTTCAGTTCAGTGTACGTGGGTGATGGTACTCTGTAGTTGTTTGCATTGAAGAGAGAAATGTTTTGAATTATTAACCTATTATTAAGATCCTTCTACTTGTTACCTGTCTTTTAAAGTGGGCTTTTCATGTGTATTTCTGACAACATTGAGCTTAAACAGCTGCATGTACATGATTAAAAGAAGCCTTGACCACTTTATGTGGGCTACTGTCTGCTATCTCAGCCAAACTGAATAGTCCCCCCAATAGATTCCCCTTCAACAATGGGTTCCAGACCTCCCGTCTTCTATTTTGACCAGTTTTAGAATGGATTTGGTTTTAGTGTTCTACTCTCACCACCTTTCATTGGACCTTAAGAATTCCAAATCAATCACACAGCCAATTATTTCGTCTAGTTGAAGATAACTGTTGTGACCCATTGTTACCATTGCTTGCTCATTGTAGCACATGTTCTGTTTGCACACTTCCCCCAAAAAGAGTCGGACATGTTCAGAGACTTTATAGGCTATTGCTATGTACAGTTCTAAAGAGGAAATGGAGGGGATTTAAATTGATGTTGGGAAATGGATCCTAAGTAAAAGGGGATGGGTCAATGCACAATGAACATATCCCATGTCACCGTATGGTCTAAAATCCCTTTACCATCCCCATAATGAGATAATATGTTGTACCTTTCAAAAATATTTTATCTGTGGCGCGTGTGTGTGTGTGTGTGTGTGTGCGTGCGCGTGCGTGTGTGTGTGTGTGTGTGTGTGTGTATATATATATATATATATATGGTTTGTTATATATGATGCTCCTTTCAGAAAAATATAACATATAAACAGGAAAGACATTGCTGTTTTTTTCCTTTGTATTTTATACTTACAGAAAGCATTGAATAAAATGGATACTTGCACTTTAGATATATTAAGAAAAATTAAAATCTGCATATTATTTTTGATAGGGATCTCACATTCAGAGTATAAATTACTTTCCAGGCTTTGTGACTATTGCTGGACAGAGATGTATCAAGTTCTTCTACTTATTGAAGTATATTTTGTCTGTGTTTCAGAAAGTTTACTAAAGTCAATTGCATGATAAAGTAGTGCTACACCGATATTGTTCTTTATTTTAGTTGGTAAAAATGTCTGAAAACTGTGATAACAATCCTCCTGTATCATGTCGCTCTTCTCCTTTCCCCTCTTAAAGTATTTCTCTCTGAAATATGGACTTTCCTGACCACATGATGATGGTGCTTAATTTGGCTTTGACATCAGCTCATTCTACATATTGACATCCTCATAACTTGCATCCTGACCATACACGTCATTATTTTCTGTTTATGTACTTTCACTACCTTATTAAATTTCTGTTGATGGCAAAAAGGTGTGCTGTTTTGTACGCTGTAGTTTGTTTTAATGTTGGAAAGCCTTGTCGTCTGAAAATGACTAATTGCAATAAAAAGTCATTCCTCAAGTTCTTGTCTCTTAGCACCTGTCTGAATGGTAAGTTGACAACATTTTGTCTGAACATTATAAAAGTAGAACCATCGAGGATACTGACAAAGAGGGAATGGGGTTTGGTTAGGGTTCATTCAGATGTATTAGTAAAACATTTTGCATTTTGATAAATGAGGGCTGTATTTTTTTAACGGTGTTAAAACATTTTTTTTTTTCTTTGTGTTCATTACTGCCAATGTTACATCTACGTAATAATCCAGTCAACTGGAGAGGAATTCCTGGGTCAGAAATGTTTAGACCAATCAGGTATGTATCTTGGACAGATGAAACCACTCTGAAGAAATTCATTGATCAATTAAACCTGATATAGCTTTATTCTACAAGAAATTTACGATTTAGGGTGGAAAGGATAGGAATAGATTTATATTTATAGTACTGTGCATAGGTTTTAGGCAGGGGATGCTGTTTTGAAGGTGAAGTGTGGTCACATCGAATTTTCATTTGATACAAATTTGCTTTTCCCTCACTTTGTATTTTATGAAATGATAAAATATATGAAGAATTAACGTTCATATTTTTTTATTTTTTTTTCTAACTTAAAAACGTGTGCACAGTATTGTATATAATATTTTAAAAAATTATATTATGGTGCAGCAGCCTGGCACGGTTTACGGTAAAACAGCAATACCGCTCATTTCGCCCTACACGGTTGGTTCGTACACGTGAACCGCAGGTCAATCGGTTCCACAGAGAGTTCAAGTCGTCAATTTGGGAAGTTCAAAGGTTAAAGGGAAAAGTCAATGTGACTATAGAAAATGATTGAGGAAGTCAGTAAAAACACGACTCTTTATGCATTTTCTGACGAGAGGTATGCCAGTAGAAACGTGATTGTGCACATACGTCAAAATCACCCAGACAGTTCCCTTGTTGGTAGAATGAAAATATAGTCGGAACAGCGGCAGGCTCTCCCCTCTGTCTTACAGGAAACTTTCAGTACCAGTTCAGACTGCTACATATAAATAACATTGCAAAAATATTTACACCACTTTGCAGTTGTAATGACTGAATTTCGGCACTTGGTTAAAAAGCTTGAGCTGTGTTATAGTGTCCATTCTCATATGCACTTCAATAACAAAGTAATTCCAGAGCTGAACTGGCCAACACACTATGCAGCGCTCACCACAGATTGTTGGACCTTTGGGGCTAAAGAAAATTACCTGACATTGACTGTCCAATATATATTTCAATCCAGAGATGAGAAGTGTAGTGTTACAAACACATACGAGTGTCACACCTGGATGATCTACTGTAGCCTATATGTATGTGTTTTGGTTTGTTTAAAACAGTATGTCACACCTTATCTTTTGAAAGACAATATGTTGATTTAGTCCCATATTGGTATTAAAAAGTAAATTCAAATAATACAAAATAAAGATATAACGTTGGGAAGAACAATGGTATTCTTCCCCCAATATAGAAAATATATTGAACCGAACCGATACCGTGACACCAAAATTGTGATGCAAACTGAACCGTGGGCTTGTTGAACCGTTGCACCCCTAGTCTGTACAGTAATCAAGCCGGTCTACTTAGCTTTGGGATTCGAGGGATAACCGTTGCATCAGTCACCCTCTCCTTGGATGACCTTGGCTAAATAAGGGAACGCTTTGGCAGAGCTAGTTCTGGCGGGCATCTCAGTCAATAGCATTTATCCTAGTCACACGATTCAACCAGTCGCATATGCTCATTAGTTTGATGCGGCCTTCTTAAACCTCAGTTCTCCCACCACAATGGCATCTACAAGCGCTCCAATGTATGCCCTTTCAATGTATTACCATGCAATTGCAATAAACAGTTAAACATACGCAAGTTGTCCTGACTGAAGTGCTAATAATGGCCGCTTTAGACGTGGAGTCATGATCTCTTGGTCATTCTCCAGCTACCTACACCTCTAATTGTTACAGTGCTAGTTGCCTAGGTGATGTGGGCTTGTACTGACTCTCTCCCTGCATGACCCAGACTATCCCTACTGTCCCTAACAAAAAAAAAGACTATTTAAATTAACACATCAGATCCTCTCTGTAGAACTCTATTTCATCTTTTCTGTTTTTATTTATTTAAAAAACAAAAGGTTTCTTGGTCTTTATGTCTACAGAGGAGTAGATACAAAAAAGACACATTGTCCCTGTCGGTTCCCACTGTATAAATAAGTAAGAAAGCATAAAGAACATTCCAGACAGAATTATCATTTTGTTTACAGAAAATCAGCTAAATGGAATACATTACACCTGTTGTGCCTGAAACCAGACCCAGCAACAGCCTTCAAGTCAAAGGCATAGAGTTGGGACCCCCGGATCAGTAACATCTTTGGTGTCACACGGAAAGGAGGGTTTGAGAAAGAGGTTGAAGGGGATTTCAAACTCATCAAGGAAATTAATCATTACACCTATAATGATTTCACTAAGTTAAAGAAATTATTTATTTTTTACACATTCAAAACTAGTTCAAAAAAGCTAAATGCAGAAAAGGTGTTCAATAATTAACGTTTCGATGGTTTGATAATTCAATGTTTTTCTGCAGCCCAACTCCCATTAGTTAATACAAAGTATCTCTTTATGGCTCCTCGTAAATTAATGAATACATTTCTAGATTATTCTGTCAACGTTGCCATGTTTAGTCCTGTCAAACAGTTGTATAGAATCAGATGTACAAAAAGGACCTACACTGCAAACCAAGGGTGACAGATCTTAGCCGTTAGGGCTCCCAGAATATTGAACAGCCTAAACCATGAGACTAGCATTTCTCTTCAAATTTCATCATTTTGAATTTTTCTTTTGTTTGCAAGTATTTATGAGAAAGTGTGTAATTTCATAATTTGTTCATTATTGTTTAAGTAAATATTTTCTTTCCAATGATAAAAAAAAATATTTTTCCGATATAATAGTTGTCATTTCACATTGCATACCACATCTAATCTGCTTTCAGAGTTTATTTGTTGTAACATTTTTGAATACTTACAAAGGGATGTACAAACAAAGATATCCTTATGTTAAGAATCAACTTGCACTATTAATTCCTTGATTCCTGCAAAAAGTGTTTGATATTGAGCCACAAAATCCCCTTTGAATTACTGATATTTGATGATGATACAACTTAAACAGAATGTTGGTAAAGTTAAATATGTTGTTGTACACTAATATAGCAATTCTAGCCCAATGAAAATGAATGTCCACCATGATATACTGTAAGTACTCCTACTGTATCAGTGTTTGGACCCACTGTAGCGGCATGATTTTGACAGAAGATCAGTGATCACTTATCAATAATATAGTTTATAATTAATAATCGACTGCTTTGTGAAACATTTTTGGCTCTGAACACCTTACTGGCTTTTGTCAGAGGACCCCAACCCCTGGTACTGTCCATGGTGCTGAAACGTTTATATTGGAGGCATTGGAATGACCATTTATCACCTGTTAAATTACTTACTGTAAATGCACTTAAAGCTAACAACACTTTTCTGGTATCACCGATAAGTAACAAAACTGTAGATAGGAGATGAAGACGTGATTATTTCAGTATTTCGGCAATAATGTTCATCATTAGTCATTACAAATATTTGTATGTTGAATAATGATTACAAACACTAGTTAATTGTCTGTATAAAAGCTTATTTTATGAAGCACTGTCTAATATCCAGTAAATATGTAATTTACATTGTATGCAATCCAGTCATAAAACATATTAATTTACTACCTGAACAAAAACATTTTCAGATTCAATATTGACATCAAAGTGCCTTAGTTTTCGTTTGCTTAAATAGACAAATATCACAGCCCACATGTTATTTGAGGCAGACATAAAGTAAAAATTATTCCCACAGTCCTATTTTACAACAGTATAGGCCTACCCTAAAACATTGGGAAAACAATTGTTAGAACAAAAGCCAAAGTGTCTATAGTAACGCTATTAGGGGAGTTCACCCAGTAACAAAGTTATGTTCAATTACAACATGGTTCTACAAAATGGCAGCTCTGGTTCCAGAAGTCCAGCATACCCCATAATAGGACCTCAGACCCTTTTCAGTCAGTCTCAATGGATATGAACAGTTATCGAGTATTGGCCTACCTATTGTCAAAATGTTTTTTAAAGCCCAGCTTCTTGTTTGTGGCCATGGGAACGACTGTCTGTACCGCGCTGGTGCTAAGGAGGGAGAGAGAAAGAAAGAGGACGGACGTCCATCTACAGATGTGTCAAGAGTGGGAGGGAAAGCAGACGGGGGCGCGTGTGTTCCAACAAACACCCACAGTCATTAGTACCATTCTAACTGGCCAATGCCCTTCACTCATTTCATTCCTGCGTGTCTTCTTCCTGAACAACAAGGTTATTGCGCTCCGCTTCATGGAAATTCACTTTCCTTCCTTCCCAGCAGAGAAACCGAGCCTTCTCGGAAAGCATGTTTCTTTTGTTGTTGCACGCTATGCTCTTCTACTTGGAAAGCGGGCTGGTCAGTCTTGTTTGCCATTAAGTTAGATGTAGGATTCAGTCGTGGGCGCATGCACCTTCACACTGGTGGGATGCTCTCCTCCTCCAAGCTAGTGGCTCACTGCTCTCTGCCTCTCATGCACTCTGAGCAGTCCAGCTGCCACTGGTTCGCTTTCGCCGAGTCAATTTATCCATAGAGCAGATTGCTGGTCAGTGGGGCACCAAAATGGAACGGCCTCTCAAGACGCATCCTCCTGACGTTGCGCTGTCCCATAGGCCTACACACTGCTCCATCTGCACCATTCACGCATTCCTTCCAGAACTTTCTGTCTGTAAACACAAACACACACACACACACACACACACACACACACACACACTGAGCCCACAAAAAAAGTAGTAAGCCCATTTTCTTCGGAATTATTGTGTCCAACCAAATCTGTGTTGACTCTATTTCGAACAGGTAACGTGTGGCTGTTAGGTCAGGAAGATAGTTGAGGGCTAGATTGCAACAACATGACCAGGCGATTCACTCACATATTGTTTCAAGCTCAGTTTTCAGTGAAAGAACCACTACAATCTACAATAAATAAATTATTACATGTCAGTAAATAGGCTACACACAGCAACATTATGGATTCTCAAAGCAGTTCGTAGACTTAGTAGAAATGGCCTAAGCGATCCGAGCCCCCAAAGGTCCAGTAAGCACTGTGAAAGGTTCAGAAAAGGCCAAATGCTACAAAGATGCCACTTCATCCCAGGATCGCCCGACTTCTGAAAACAAAACACAGAGTCACTTCTCCATGTGATGTCACATCCTTTTCCTCCCTCTTCCATTCCACCAGTCTTTGTCATCTGATTAAAACATGAAACAACAGCGGGGGGGGGGGGGGGGGGGGGGGGGGGGGGGGGGGGGGGGGGGGGGGGGGGGGGGGGGGGGGGG
>JAVQIZ010100553.1:0-12405 GCA_036023535.2 Galaxias brevipinnis | reverse complement strand
GTCTCTGCACAAAGTAACAGAGGTTTGTCTCTGCACAGCATAACACAGAGCTTTGTCTCTGCACAAAGTAACAGAGGTTTGTCTCTGCACAGCATAACACAGAGCTTTGTCTCTGCACAGTGTAACATAGAGGTTTGTCTCTGCACAGTGACTCGGTGGAGACTCCGAGGTCCCTTCACACACCGGCAGTAAACCCACTTACAGGTTTGCAGTCATGCCCCCTCCAATAGGAAATGGAGAGCGCTGTTCGAGGTGTGTTTTGGCACAAACAATGACAAGAGGGCCAGAGCTGAACACAGGCTTCCCTATTCACTCAAGGGGGCACGATGATTTAGTCAGAGAGTGAAACAGCCTTAGCGTCTTTGCAAAGTTTGGATTAGTAAACATATCCATGGGTCCTGTGTTGCTTCAGTTTAGGCAACACCCAGCCTCACTGTCCTTCATTGAAAACATAAATCCCTTTTTGAATAGCAACAAAACATGCATCCAAACTACCTCGCAAACCCAGAACACATGGGCGCTCCATGCCAGTCTGCTAGCGCAGTGCTGAGTAAAGATGGCCCCCCTAACAGTGTTTATAGAGCACTGCTTTGTGGTCAGCAGTTACTCTGTGGCGTCCCTCTGTACTTGTAAAGAGACTTGTGGCAGGCACAGTGAGCACGCCGCGGTCAGACCACAGCCTCAAGCACTCACACAGCTGTCTGGCACTGCAGCGCACAGAGTCAGACAGACACACAGGCAGACACAGACATCCAGGAACACAGACAGCAGTACAGACAGATACACATTTGGACTGACTCAACCACATCAAAGCAGAAGGGCATAGACACTTGACACACTGACAGACAATATTGCTGTTGAATTCACAATCCCCCCAACCCCTTATCTTCAGGAGCTATGGGGACTAAATCTCCTCATAATACAGGGCTCTCAGTGAACTAATCCTGGGAACATCAGGCTAAATCCACACTATCCCAAACAGAGCCATTATGGTGTGACCCTCTGATCCCCGCGGCCACTCGTGTTCAGGACATCCTCTAACCTCGCAGCAACAGCTTCTTTCTCTTTCTCTATCGCTCGTGCGTTTTAACCCGCTATGGATTTGACCCTGCGGCACTTTGTTTACAACAGTGGGATGTCACGGAAACGATGCATTTGGAGAAAACCACGTCCAGCTTATATCTGGCACATAAATGCATTAGTGTCAAATGGGGCGGAGGAAAGTGGAGAAGTCAAAGAACCTCTCAGGGGACCATCAGAAGAGAGGTTTGTCATTCATTCAACCTCTGAGTTGTCTTCTAAAAACACGGCTCACGAGGCAAAACCGAGTTAAGTGTTCGCCATAATTCAAAGTCAGGAGACTCAAGGCCCGCGGCCTCGCTGCATTGCGTTTGCATCATGTCCCAGGCTCTGTGTTGGCGGGACCTTGTCACAAAAAAGCCCAAGCCAAGGAGGACGAGAAGTGGCCTCAGTCTTACAGTGAAATGAAGGGGTGAAGAGGTCAAATTATAGATGCATGAGAAGCTCCCGTTTCCGTCCCCTGGAGATCCAAACCACCAAGTCTCAGGGAGAGGCCCCTTGGCTCATCGGCTCCCTGGCCAGGCGGCAGTTTCCTGGCCTGAAGGGGTCAGTGGTGGGCCGCTGGAGAATCTGGCAGCCATGGCGGCTCCAGAGGGGATGTTTTGGGGGGCATCCTGCTGCTGGCTGGCATGGAGAAGACAATGAGATGCTCCAAACCCCTTCGCCTAGTGCCAGAGCCGACAGGCAGGCCCCTTACAGCAATGACTCCACACTGAGGGAGGGCCAGATCCACTCCAGGCTTTACACTGTGCCGTCCTCTCTGTGCCACTAGGCCCACTCTCAGCTCAGGTTGTTTGGCACCATGGTGATGGAATTAGAACTCTATGGTGGCTCCATAAAGGATCGTTATTGGATGAATGATATACTTCCTCCTGTTACCCAATAGTGGGCCTAACTGTTCATTTGGACCTTGAACAAATGTAAGAAATAATTGAATGGCCCTTTCCCATGCTAGCAGTCCACATATTGTGTAATTCTAGCTACAAAAATAAAGAACTGTTCTGATCATTCTTAGCCAAGGATTTTCATTCAAAGACAGTCATAATTGAAAGAAAATCAATAATCGCTTCGTCACTCATTTCAGAGCCTTGTGTCCATTTTTCACAACCAAAACTATCAAAACAGTCACAAACTGCAAGTCAGGCAGTCACATATTCAAAATCATGACCACTTTTGAATTTGCGTTCATATCTTTAAGAAAACCTTGAAAAAAAAACTTAAAATGTATCATCAAATACTGTTGGAACTTTAGTTTAGATCAACCACACAAAAGATACCAAAAGTTTCACTTTTAAAAGTTGTTGGTACAATCCAATAATATTGAAGTAAAAAAAATATCTTTCAGCATGGTTTTAAATGTATTTCTCTGAACGTGTTGTACAGAGAAACTGTGGAATTATATTACAAAATTAAAAATGTATTTACTGTATGAAATAAAATCACAAACTTAGGTAAAACTAAAATGAGTACATCTCCAAAGTGTCTTGAAATACTTGAAATACAGAACCTGGTTCTCTACCACGTCCCTTCACACCACCTCTCAAAGGAGTCCCACGGCCACCTCCCAGACGGAGCACAGCCATTCCTTTCACCTTCACATCCTCTTCCTCCTCCTCCTCTTCCTCCTCCGCTTCTCACCGCCTGACCTCTTTTGTGACCTGCATAACCTGCCTGCTCCATGTTGTTGCTATGTTGTTGTTGGGGAATATTATGCAAGGACCTCTTCAACTCTTACCACAAAACGAAGTGAAATAAATCATCTGTAAAGAGTTGTTCCACTTGTGTTGCAAAAGCAATGACAATGGTAAGCATATACATATGGTTAAACCTGATAACATTGTCTAGAACAGTGTTACATAGGACTATAGAAACTGTTTGATAAAGGATGATGATAAAGTATTGTATCCACAGATGATGTGGTTCATGTTTGACTATAAATAATGTCAATGGATCACTTTACCACAGAACCTTCATGATCTAAAAATTAGTTATCAGTTTCCACAAAGTTATGCATTGGGAGTAATGCTACAGATAATTATAATTTTGAGTGATATCCAAGCAACCGATTTTTTAAAAACCGCATTGTAAAAGCAGCATTTTAAGATATTTTGAGTTATCTGAGTTCCGTGTCTAGAGTTTTGAGAAAAAAACAAACAATCACAAGCTTCTGAAATGAGTTTAGAAGCAATTGTAGAAAACGGACTAATGTAATGTAACCTCTATCTCAGTACAGTAGCTCCCTCTGATCAAGACCCACTTTGTCCGTCCTGTCTCCCCTTCTGTCATGGGCTTTGTTCTGTGGACCCCAAGGGTTTTGTTTATTTGTGTTTGAGTCGCTCTTCCAGCTTGCAGCTGACCCCACCTATTTTCTCAGAAGTCATTTTAACAGCAGGCCTGCTTTGCAGCTACTCTCCCAATTAACATACCATTAGCATAATATTAGCATGTGCGCATTCTGGTGTTGATGAGGATGGAAAATAACAGGTTTTTCTGTGCGTTCTCAAAAAAAAAGATTTTTGCAAGAGATGACGTTAAGCGCCCACGGGTATTAATGTTTCTTTATCGTGCTTTGAAACTAATCCTCGGTTGGTAAACAAAATCTAGTTTTCAAGTTGTGCGACTTTACTTGATACCAAAGTTACATCTCATTTGACTGGTTGTAATGAGTTGTTTCATCTGAACAACAATTTCTCGTGTGTCTGTAAATTGGAATATGCAATACAAGATTTAAATGTAGACTAATATAGTGATGATGTATAGAATTTAACATATGCATGACAATATTTCAGCAAATTCAACATGCGGTCAGTCCAGATGTTTCCCTCAGAATCCTATTATTGATCTGTCAAAACATCCAATTCAAAAATACAATAAACAGGGCGAAAGGACAAGAGAGAGTCAGCATGAGAAGAGGGGTTTCCGTGTGAATGAGAGATGGAGAGAGTGAGTGAAGGAATGAAAGTAGGCCAGCTGTTGATGAAGTCACTGAATGTTTAATGTGCAGCGAACAAACGGGTGGCGGGTAAGAGGAAAGACGTGTCGGCAGCTGCGCTGATTGGGGATCAGCCCGGGGCCTGGCTGTTACCCCGGATGCCATGCCTGTCTCTCACACACAGCTGAACTCAGATCTGTCACATTAGGGGGCATATCTCACCAGGGCCTTGGTGGATGACAGGGCTTTGTCATTTGTTTACAGTGGAGCAGGCAGAATCAACAGCGTTTGCCAGAAAACACTGATTGAACGTTTCTCCTCGTAAACGCCCCTGGGTGGCATTTCGTGTGACGAGCTGAATGGGGAACGATATCCTGACACAGCCATAACAACAGGGATGGGTGCTGTGGGGATGTCCGGCCTGTCTGGAGGCGTTCTCTATGTGTGCTCCCAGGCGCTCCCAGAGTACGCGTGGTACTTAACGGCTGGCGGAATGTGTGTTCATCATCCCTCTGACCAAGCACACAAATATGACTGTGAAGGCTCCCAGTGTTTCTTACGTCATTTCAATGTGCTGAGGATAGAGCACTGGGTCCTCAGGGCTGGGTGTGGACTGGACTGTGTTTATCTGTACTGGGAGTCGGTTCTCGGGCCTGCAGTGTCTACATACTTGCACAGTAGTGTGTGAGGTCTACCTAGAGTCTCTGGGGTCTCGGCTGTTTGCCTGGTCTTAGCCTACACAGTATTCAGCGCTTTGTGAAATAGCCATGAGAATGTGGGGGTATTTTGGGCCCGCATTGTTGTGGTGTACGTGGCAGCAGCGTGTGCTAAGTCTATGAAGCCATGAGTCTGTGGGCCTGCTGGCCTGGCCTGCTCTGTTGCACTCAGCGCTGCTTTCTAATCCCTCCTCCTCATGAATACATTAACGCTGCGTCTTAAACTCAGCTTAGCTGGCGGCTCAGCACCACATCACATCCTATTACCTACTTTAAATCATTAATGTGACATCGTTTTCACTCCATTTCCAGACACCCACGGTTCAAATCTGCACATTTCACTGAGCTGTCGTCGGCCAGGGCCCCTCTCAAATCTCACACACATCGACGCACACCGATCACGCACATGCACAGGCACACACGCGCACACTCACAAACACAAGCGCACAGACACACACAGAATAGGCATTTGTTTGTGCAAAATACATTGCATGCAAACTTCTGTTTCACTGTCACATCCACAGATATATATTTTTTTTCAAAACAAGTCTTTCACTATGGCAGGCAATAGCAGCTGTAAAACACGAAATTTGGGAGAAACTAATATCTATTTACAAAACCACCACACAGCCATTTAATTTACTTGCAAATGTGGGCATACTGTAATAGTTTTCTTCCTTTTGTTTCAACATTTCCAATGGAAAATAGCCAGTGGATAACTGGGAAAGAAGAACGGTGAAACACCTCCTACGGAACAGCTTTGGGAGCTGCACACACAGCGCGCTGTTGACAATAAAAGGAAAATCTGAATCCCCTTTCTGCTCCTCAACTATTCACACATAAACCTTTTCCCAGGTTTCCCTTCAGGCAACCAATAGAAAATTCAGCAACGCCCAAAGAACAACTACTTCCCTTCTTACCGCTTCAGTTCAGAATCTGCCCATTGCAGCTTTTTATCCCATTGAAAGGTTTTTGTAAAGCTATGGTAATTAGCAAAGCACATTAAATCATCTTCTTGGAGTGCATTTAACTGTTTTTGTGCGGCGAGTGTTTGATCAAGCGATGGGGGATAATTGTACGGCCATATGGAGGCAGATGGGACAACCTTTTAATGTGAACATGTGCGAGGGACTCCTTGTTTAACTTTTAAACGAGGAAGCTACGACATCGCACACATCCTTCATGGACCATCCATTATAGACTCTTTCTAAAAAAGTCACAACCAAATCAGTTGCTGTCTTTGCCCTCAATGGATTTCCTTCTGACAGTAAGAAATGACCTCTCTGACAGTAGTTACCCGTCTTGTTTTTGCTGCCTTTTCCCACTCCTCCCTGTCAACAGCATCCTGTGTCCCTTGTTGTGTCTAATTAGGTTATCAGGTGCTTAACTGCCAGTGATTAGATTCCGCACCTCACAGCTGGCCCTCTGATAGGTGGGGGAAATAAGTTGGCCTGCACATAATTAACATGTCATTAACGAGATGATTGAATTGCTGGGTGACACACGGGTACCATGGCGACGAGTATTATCATGTCATTGATTGAACAACAGAGTTCCAATACAGGCAGACTGAGGTATGTGACAGTTTCCTTCTAACTACACTGAAGGCCGATTAAAGATAATTTGGCATGTGCTGGAATTTTTACACGTACGGTGGTTATACATTTATAACACTGACTCATAATATAGATTTACTGATAATTTACTTCAGTTAATGTGCCAAACCATAATATTGGCATTTATTTGTAATTTCCATAATTCCATAATTTCAGAAAATAATAATATTAACATGTCACAGCGCTAAAACAATTCCATAGATAATTAGGCTGTGATGTTTATACCTGGCTATACATATTTCCTGATGTATATCAGTGTGTGTGTGTGTGCGTGTGTGTGTGTGTGTGTCTTAAGAGAAGAAAGAACTCACTAGGACGAGCATAAGTTTACAGAACACATTGCTGTTTTTATTAGAGCCTTGACTGGCAATAATACTGAAAAAAAACCCTCAGAACAGATGGTGGCAGCCCACAACTTGTTTTTTTGTTTCTTTGTTTGTTTGTAATTTTTCTTCTTTTTTTTAAGAGTACATCAACTCCTGCTTTTATTGTGGCATGGATAACATCAATAGAAGAGAGAGAGAAAAAAGAAATATACAACTTATATTACACTGTGTTATGAACAAAATATAAATCTATAACTCTATGTTATATTTACATAATTATCTTTCTCGATTTTCAAGTTGAGATGGTAATTTTTTTTCTTGTAATAATTATTACTTTGTTTAAGCTCCACTCATGACTTTGATTGTCTTACATATTATCTTCTATATGATCACTTTCTTTGTCATCATCATCATCATCATTGTCTTGTTATGGGGGACAGACCGTGCCAGGACGAAGGATCAAAGCCTATTAGTAACTCCCCCTGCATACCACCATAATGTGATTACAGGGGAAGCTATATGACTTCAATGCAGACCAGGAGGCTCAATATTCGGCAGGAATAAGGCCTGTTCACTGGCACAGTGTGATTGCGTAAGAGTTGTAAACAACATGCACCTACAGCAAGCATGATTGTAAAGGTGAGATCACTATCTGGCAGCACATGGACATGGCTACGTCATATTGTGGAGCTAAAACAAAGCAAAGACCTCCATAATTGGGGTCACATAGATAGATATACAGGGTCGTTTTACATGGGTACACAGTGGACCATCATTGGAAGAGTAGTACGAGCCATGTTTTCTAAAGGTCTTAAAGTATGTTCATATGTCACTAAAAAACCTTCTACATTTTTACTACTAATTTAGCATAGGTTTATTTAAAAAAAATTCAGCACTGGATAGATTGGTAGTCTTGATAATCTCTGCATTTGAAATGTGCGCAAGTGTGTCGAGGTTTGTGTGTCTGATTGAGGGTTGCTCTGGGCCAACAATATTCCACTGTGTCTCAGTAAGACGCCCCAGCTAGTAAACAGGAGCTGGGTTCTTTGTTCAATGAAAACAGAGTAAAATAATCTATAGCTGTTTTCTTTATCTCCAACAGAAAAAAAGGAGAAGAAACTTCACATTTTACATTAACCATTACAAATAAAATAGAAAAATCACTTTCTTCTTTTCTCTGACTGCACAGAGTCTGAGTGCTTTACGAAATGGGTTTGGACATGACAGGGTTAGGTTTTTGTAGAGGATGCAGCTTAGAGTTGTTGGGAAAACCTGTCTCCGTGACGACAGTTTGACCCAGTCTTGTAACTTCACACCACGTCCAAAAGATTAATAAAAAATACGCCAGATCAAATCAAAGCAGAAGAAATTAAAAAAAAAAGGTTAAGGTTAAGATTTTTTAGATCTAAATTACTACCATCTAAATATAATAATGCTTTGTCGATCATCATAGTTTCAAATGGTCATAAAAAACCAATAAGAGAAAAAAATAAATTATACTGTACATAACTTACTAAAACTAAAAGCTGACCATCCTCATAATTATTGTTAATATTAATATTACACTAGAGGCAGTTTGAATAAAAATAATAAAATACAGTATTCAAATACAAACAGAAACACTGACATACTGATTTCTGATCAGCTCCTCCCAACATGAACAGCAGAGTGGGGACATACAACACTGAGGGACAGAACAACAGGTGTGTGTGTGTGTGTGTGTGAGTGTGTGTGAGTGTGTGTGTGTGAGTGTGTGTGCGCGCGTGCGTGCGTGGGGTAACAACAGTGTGACTCAAGTAAGGGTAGATACGGGTAAGGGTGACATGGGACGAGACAATTCCTCAGTCTCCATGTCTATTTGTCTACAACTCCTTTCTCTGTCCAACGTTCTCTCAAGACGTGAGCACACCGTTGGTCTGGTTCTTTCGGAACAGATTGGGGAACTTAGCAGGCAGACACACACACATACACTAGCTTTAGTTTTAAATTGAAATTCAAAATAAAGTATGTGATGTTTGTTTTGTACCATAAAAGATCAAAGTAGAGGAGGAGGGAAAAGGAGAGCGGGGGGACGTGTGGTCGGTGTGGGATTGTCTCATCACACAGTGCTTTGCTTTCTGGCCCAGGCTAAGGCAGACCCCACGCTGGCCTCCCTCAGTACTCTGTACACATGGAGCGGGTGCTCTCCTACTAAATAAGACATATAGGGGACATCCGCTCACAGTTCACTGCAGCGTTGAAGAAAGAGAACAGAAAATAAAACATTTTGCTTTGTCGTCTGTCAGGTGCTTTACAATGACAGGTGTTCTATTATTAAAACTGTAGCACAAAACAACAAATCACATTCACAAGCCACTTGTTGGCACCGTGTACCTGAGTGAGAATATTATAGAACCAAGAAAAAAAGCTGTTTTAAAAGTGTCTCTATTATAAACAAACAGGTTCGCCATTTTAAAGTGTCTCTCGTCTTTTGACAGGTCCTCTGTTTTCAAAATGTCGCCGACAACAAACGGATCTAAAAGGTTGGTTTTTGTGTTAATTTTCTCCTCATCTTATAGCTTACTCACGACATTATACTGTATAGAATCTTGCCTCTGTGTCATACTCGTGGGGAGTACTTTGTCAACTGCAGCACTAGTACTTCAATAGTACTCTGTAGTACTTTAACAGCACTCTGTAGTACTTTAATAGTACGGTGTAATACACAGCAGAAGTCACAATAAGCTGCTCATCTGCTCCCAGACTCCAGTTTCTGTAACAGTTAGTGTGAGTGACAGGTCCTGTGCTTCAAATGATTGGCTGGATGCTGGTATCAGGACTCCACTGGGAGGCGTTAAGCTCTGCTGAGAGAGTCCTTGTTGGCCATGGGGAATAAAAGCAGGGCAGGGTTTGTGTGCTGGGAGTCGAGGTGTCGACTAGACAGGAGCAGGACGGAAAATAATGTTTTTTCCAGATTGGTGTTGGAGGTGGGATGGGGGCTGGGCGTGATTTACGGGGCTGTGATTGGCCAAGGAGAGAGAAGTGTCTGCTGGCTCTTGGCTCTTATTGGTTGATGTGGTTGTCGGTGTCGCTGCCGTAATCCGCCTCCTCGTCCTCGTAGTCAAAGTCGTCGTAGGCGTCTCCGTTGCTGTCGTCGAGTCGCAGCTCCTCCTGCTTGATGCGCGGCTCGTCGCCCTTCAGGCCCGGCAGGTAGCTGGGGGTCTGGTGGGGGTGGGTGCCTGGCTCGGGACTGCTGGACATGCTGGAGTGCTCCGAGGGCATCTGAGGGGAGGGCATGCCTGCCATGGACATGCCGCCTGGGTAGACAACGCCGGCTGAGGACAGGGGCAGCTGGGCCTGCTGCCTGCGGGGAACACACAGAGGAAAAGAGTCGATTAGGACCAGGCAGTCCAACTGTTTTCTACCAGCCACGTCAGGATATGGCCTCTTTCCTGCACATTACTCATATTAATCACATTACTCATATGAATCTTTTTATTGTTACATATGCAACATCAATATTTTGACCTAAGACGTTTAATGCGCGCTCATTATGATAAAACAATGACATATGAAACCGTGTTTATAATTTGACCTGCATATTTTAAACTTGCTTAAAGTGATAAATAGTCAGTCAAGCGATATCTTTAGTTTTTTCCACACAAAACAGTAACTACTATCACAAATTTGAAAAGGTTTTTCAGCTATAATTTTGTCTATACATATTTGCCCAATCAGGAAAAGTCTAGCTTGCACCTACCCGACGGTAAAGTACTGCCTCATCTCCTGGCGCCGGTTCCTCATGATGGCCTTGTATTCTCCTATGCGCAGCTTCTTGCCGTCCACCAGGCAGGTCCTCTTGGGCCGCGGCTTGTACTTGTAGTCGGGGTACTTCTCCAGGTGCTGCTTGCTGAGGCGCGCCTGCTCCTCGTAGTACGGCTGCTTCTCCAGGTTCGTCATGGCCTTCCAACGGGAGCCTAAGGGGGGGGGGGGGGGTGGTGAGAGAATAAGGGCATAGCCACTCACACAGTCACACTCAGAGGTCACTTATCTGGGGCGGTAGGTGGAAGGGAGGGAGATGAGTGGCAGCCTTTGTCTCCGGTAATGACGGGGTAGTCAGACACAGTCCTGACCCGACCGGGGAGAGGGAGAGAGGGAGAGGGAGAGGGAGAGAGAAAGAGAGACAGAGGGAGAGAGAGAGAGAGAGAGAGAGAGAAAGAGAAAAAGAGAGAGAGAGAGCAAGAGAGAGAGAGAGAGAGCAAGAGAGAGAGAGAGAGAGAGAGAGAGAGAGAGAGAGACAGAGAGAATGGGAGACAGAGAGAATAGGAGACAGGGAGAGGGAGAGAAGCCGTGGGGGAGGAGGGGGCAGGGAGAACACCCTGCAGTATGACAGCAGGTTAAGTGGCCCTCGTTCGCCCGTGCTCCTTATCAGTGATCAGGATGAGTACCTGCAGTCCACACTGTCCTCCTCATTAACCTTTCTCACTTTCTCTCTCTGTCACACACACACACAAACACACACACACACAGAACACACACAAACCTATTCAGATAACACGAGTCTCTCAAAAGATATTGTGAAATGTTTTCTTTGGGGACAGCAGCAGGGCACGTATTCACTACGTGTGTCTCGTCTCCGACCCTGTGCGCGCGTCTGTGTTTGCCTTCCCCAGCGTGTGTTTTCTATCTGGCGTGTGTTCCCGTTCTCCTACTGTATGTTTAATGGGGAAAAGCTGTCAGCGCGGGCCTACAGTCGTGCTCCGCTCTGGGCTGTGATAGGGAAACTCCTTCTGTTAACAATTGAGCGAGCGGAGCCCTTATTAAAACCAGATTTCCCTGTGTTATAAAACGCTTAGGAGCTCTTTAAAATGTCAAACACAATCCCCGAGGTCTGGAGAAAATGTCAGACAGACTGGAGTGCTTGTTTAATGCATAATGAATTATATCATCATTGTCGGAGCCCTGCGCTCTCCAGAGCTGTTCATTAAGGCGCTGGTTGCACAATGAAACCGCTTGTAAGAAAAACGCTTGTGTGTGTGCGCGCGCACGTGCGTGCGCTTGTGTGTATGTGTGTGTGTGTGTGTTTCTCCCAGCTCTCCATATATATATACACACACACACTGTGACACATATAGAGTACGTGTGTGTCCCGGGGAAACAACCTGCTCACAGCCCCTCCACTACAGCCACCCCAGTACAGCCGTACAGGAGGGATCAGGGTGGGACAAAGGACACTGTCTCCTAGGAGCGCCGTGATGTGGGAAGCGCACGTACCAGATGTGCTTGAGAACCACACACCACACACACACACACACACACACACACACCAGACATACAGACACGCACACACACACACACACACACACACACAGATTTCCATACAGAGAGGTGGAGGGGCAGAGCCGATGTATTGTTGTGTGCCTGAGGAGAGGAGCGCCTGGTCCCGACACGAGGGATCATCTCAATCAGGTTAACACACATCTTCACACCTCTCCCTCTCCCTCCCCTCACTCCCCCCCCTCCATTCTTTTGCGACACCCCCACTTGCCAGAAACCCCTGCCCCTGGCTGCTGAGCCTGGTGGAGAGGTGCACACGGCGCTCGCGCACGCCCCTGTGTCTCTGCTGTGTGGTTTTTTTTGGGGGGGGGGGGGGGGCGGTTACCGAGGATTTTGCTGGTGTTGGAGTTTTGCATTTCGGGGAAAGCCAGGAGAATCTTACTCCTATAAACCATTTCCCAGAACATGAAGGCGTTCAT
>JAVQIZ010100520.1:0-14279 GCA_036023535.2 Galaxias brevipinnis | reverse complement strand
GAGGCGATGGAGGATGAGGAGGGGAAGAGGAGGAGGGAAAGGGGAGGAGGGAGGATGAGGGGGAGGAGGCGATAGAGGATGAGGAGGAGGGGAGGAGGAGGAGAAGGGGAGAAGAGGAGGAGGAGGTGAGGGGTGCTGGGGAGTAGACATTCACCGACCCTGTTAAAAGACTAACAATGCACTCAGTAAACAAACACAATCACAACTCTTCCCCAAACTAAAAAAGATTCATTATTACATGTTATTAAACGGTAAGAGACATGCATACATGTTTTATTATGCTTAAATAAAAACCATGAGGGTTAAAAGTGTGACATAGATAGAATGACTTCTGTCAGGGACCTCCGGGCTGATGAACTTTTTTTTTGCCTGGTGTCATCAGGGAACACTTTTTGTTGCTAGAGAACGGAACATTATTGAACAAAATATGTTAAATTATTATTAATATGTACTGCTAACTGTTCATTCTGAGCACTTACAACAATCCATCCTGCTATTTCCTTCATAATGGATGAATCATTTCATTTCAAAGTGCCCACTTTGTCGGGCCACATAGTTCAAAGGAATGTATTGCCGACTTCCTTTGTTCAGCTTTTCACTGTAGAACTGTGGATTGTTGAGAGAGAGAGAGAGAGAGAGAGAGAGAGAGGGAGGGAGGGAGGGAGGGAGGGAGAGAGAGAGAGAGAGAGAGAGAGAGAGAGAGTGAGTGTGTGTGAAGGCAGTGTGCTAAGCAACTATAAATGAATGAATACAATTTTACAGAAACTGAAGGGTCTGGAAATCCTTATTTAAGCCGTTGTACCCCATATTTAATGATGCATCATTTCTCTTAATCAGAAATCAGACACACTGGCATTGTTCTGAGATGACCTTTCGTTCTGTCACCGGGCAACCTGTCATAGCAACATGGCATGGCAACTGAGCTGGCTCCTATTTCCTTTTAAAACGTCATTACTACAACAAAATAGAGAAACCTTTGACACAAACTGGGAGTGATTGAGTCCACCCTAAGCCAAATGGCTTTAAATTCAAGGAAACACATGGCCTTTCCAAAAACATAAATTGAATAATAGCAACTCCATACATCTTTGGGTTTTTAAATTTCCCCTGTGTAACAAGCTGTATTAAATGATTAGATATAAATGGCTGGGATTACAATGTGGGGAAACACTGCCATTCAAAAAGGAAGCCCCGATTTATGTCATGCCAGCTGTTATCTAGAACTCCTAGCGGATGTAACAAGCCAATTCCACCATCTGTGCTATGAATTACAGATATACTAATATCTCCAAACAAAATAAGGGATTTTTTTCAACCATGACGGAGAGCGTAACCAGAAATCATGCAATGCCTGAGTATTGCCCCGTAATGTGGTGTACGTAGTTGTCTGAAAGGTTTGCTAGCAGCTGAACAGAAACGCTGTATGCCCACAGTCAAACCTCCCAGGAGGCCAATGTCTCAGCTCCACACAACATACACAGTGATGAATTATTATTCTGTGTACTCAGCAGTGGGTTGTTAATGTGCTCATTACATCGATTTAGAGAACAGGCACCGCTATATACACATTTTACTAGGACTCTTCCCAGAATAGCAATTTGGGTTGAAACAGATCAAACTGGGCACGCAACTCATAACATATTGCACACATGATGTAGCTAAGAGCTAGAGACTGGTGTCTCACTGCTTGAAATACATTGACTCTGTCTCTGTTTGTCTACCTGTCTGTCTGTCTGTCTGTCTATGCTTTCTGTATGTCTCTCTGTTGATTCACTGACTCTCTATTTCTCTCTGCCTGTCTGTCTCCCTGTATGGCTGTCGGTCTGTCTCTATGTATGTTTGTGTGTGTGTGTGTGTGTGTGTGTGTGCGTGCGTGCGTGCGTGCGTGCGTGTATGTATGCGTGTGTGTGCGCGCCTGTGTGTGTGTGTGCCTGTGTGTGTGTGTTTGTGTCCCAACACAGAAAGAGGGTGACCAGCAGATCACCTCCCAGACGGAGGGTAGACAGAGCAGCTACAACCAGACGGGGCTGGCAGCCGGCCTGGAGTACACTGCCACCATCAGAGGAGAGAAGGAGGGCAGGATGGGGGCAGAGAGCTCCACGAAGTTTATGACCCGTGAGTGGATAGGGGACTGACCCTTAACCTCAACCCTAACCCTATTGTGGACTGTAGGACACTAACCCTAACCCTATTATGACTGTAGGACACTAACCCTAACTCTATTATGACTGTAGGACACTAACCCTAACCCTGTTATGACTGTAGGACACTAACCCTAACCCTATTATGAGTGTAGGACACTAACCCTAACTCTATTATGACTGTAGGACACTAACCCTAACCCTATTATGACTGTAGGACACTAACCCTAACTCTATTATGATGGACAAGGGGACTTGCTCCACTCCACTTCTCAAAATCTGGGCATCTATAGAATGCAACTTTGTATATTTTCCTAAATGTATTTTTGGGCTTGTTAGTATTAAGGTTAGCATTGCATTCTTGTGCTAGGTATTTTTGTATTTTTACTAGCAACGTTTGGTGATTTTGGTCTTTTTAGAGAAAGATATGAATCAATGATGGTTGAGTTTGTTGCTTTTACGCTTCAATAGTTACAAAATATTTCAGGTAAGTATTGTGTAACTCAGAAAAATTTATATAGGAAACTACTGAATTAGATAATTTATGGATAAGTAAAACAAAGGGTTGATGAAAATATTTTTAAAAACACCAGATTTCTTTCATCCCCTCTTCATCTCTCATTCAGTCATCTCTGGCCCTAAAAACCTTCAAGTCGTCAAGACAACCACCACCTCTGCAGTTGTCCAATGGGGGCAATCACAGGGGGAGATTGACAGGTACCGCTTGACCGTCTCACCCAATGATGGAAATGGCAAAGAACGAGACATGACCCTGCCAGCAGACAGAGACTCCGCCCAGATCGACCAGTTGGAGGCGGGACGTTTGTATGACATCACTCTTGTGGCTGAGAAGGGGAAGGGCAAGAGCAAGCCAGCGGCCACCCAAGCCACTCCAGGTGAGATACCGGCCCTGTCAGGAAATGATTTAAACAGGTGCTTGACTGTCAAAATATAGAAGAGCAAATGTAAAAAATAAAAAAAAACGTTTAAAGAGAACTTTTAATCAAAATGAGAAAGAATAACAAGAAAAGACAGCTTATGAGAAAGAAAGCAAAAATAGAAAATGAAAAAAACAAAAAACAACTAAGAGTTAATAACTGTTCAGTGATGATGAAAATCATTTGTTTCCCTGGCAATGTGAATGTCCAACCCAGTGAAATCTTGCTCCAGTGAAGTGTCCATCCAGACAGACTTAATAAGTCTAGACCTCTCATTATTTCAGGGTACAGGTCCTATAAAACGCAGTGCAATGCATTACATATTGAAATGTTATTACATTTATAAATGATTTATATGGACGGCAAAAAACAAAGATCTACCTGGAGCAAAATATCTTCCACAAGGAATATTTCCTTGTTCTTTTACCAGATTTCTCTTCCCTTCCTAAACTGTATAACAGAGATGACCATTCCAGGCCCAACTCACAGAGACAGAGAGATTCTTACAGATTTGAAATCGTATTAATAATTTTCGTTCCCTCTGCAGGTACCAAGGCAACCACAAGGCTCTACTGTGTATTTGCACTTTATTATCAATTCCAGTGAACATTTAATCCACATTTCTGATTGTTTGAATATAATGTGGATGTTTATATCCATGCTGCATCTTAACAGTATTTTCCTCCCCACAGTTGGACTATTATCAACAGCAAAACTCAACACGCAGGCTAGAAACATAATGTTTGATTCCCAAATACTCGTCCCCTCCACTCCATGCATCTAGGAGTGACAAAACCCAGGGTAACCAAGGAAACCTTGGCCAGGCAGGGGGTCGCAGCGCCGCGCCGAGGCGAGGTGGGAAACGTCAGACGGGACCCTAGCGGTGTCTCTGAGCCCACGGCTAACGGGCTGGACCAGAGCGGTGACAGGAGGCAGGGGAGTCAGGGAGGATCTGTGGGCGGTAGAGCATCCTCCAGCAGCAGAGAGGAGGACCTGGCTGTACTAGCCCGTACAACAAAACCACACGACCACACCAAAGAAGAAGAAGGAGGAAAGAGGGGTTTACCCAGACCAGACGACCGATCGATTTTACCCAGGAGACCGGGGCTTGTTCCAGGCCCTTTCCGTTTCAACAGAACCAGAATCAGACCATCAGGAGTGAGGGTGGGCCCAGGGCCGCTGAAAAAACCCACAGGACAGAATCCATTGGCGGGGTCGAGAGAGAGGGTACGTCCTTTGACCTATGCTGCTGAAGACACCAAAGCAGCAAGCGTGGACGACAGGATGCTAGCGCTAACTGTTAAAGACTCCAGTGTGGACACAACCAGCTCTGATAGAGGAGACACTGTGCACCGGAACGTAATGTCCCCTGCTGATCCTGGGTCACACAATCTAAGAGACTCTGAAAAAGACACTGAGGGTTTAAAACATCCGTCGGGGAATGAACAGCAAAACACGAGCAGTGAGACAGGGCTGCCCCAAGAGAATCCGGAGAGCACAACGTCATCCAACGGCACCGCTGACAACCGGAACGGGAAGAAATGCGCTGCTAAAATTGAAGTGACGCACATTAAGATAGGGGGGACGCAGCAGGACAGGGTTAGTGGTGTGAGGGAGACTCTGGTGGGAGGAAGGCTGTCGAGGAAGGAGTCTCCCGCTGGACACGGCGAGGGAAACACCATAGACACAGGAACACACTCTGAGGAGGAAGACAGCCCGCGTCCCTCGCATGGACTTGACCTTTCACCTGTGTCTCGTTCACCCTCTTCTTTGTCAGAGCCAGACACCGTATCTCCTGAGACTAACCACTATGAATCCGAGGACATTTTGGATCAGTTACTGAAAGAGACAGGCTTGAAAATCCAAACGTTCTCTGTTCACCTTACCAAACCCTCCCACATCACACCGGACGCAGACACGGCGAGAGAGCAGAGCTCCTCGAGTGAATTAGCTCCTCTTCATCCTTCGTCCTCGTTTTCCTCTTCTCTATACTCTTCCTCTTCCCAATCATCTTCATCATCCTCACATTCCGCCAGTGAACTACCATCCCCATCTCCAGCCGTGGCGAGTAAATCATCCACAAATTCGGCATTACCATCATCTTCCTCAAAAACAATTCCCTCATCATCAAGTGATGTGCTACCCTCTTCCTCCTCTTCCTCTTCCTCAGTTGAAAGCTTTGGTCCTGATGACACCAGTAGAGAGGGAGACATGAGAACAGATTCAGAACTAGGAACCAAACTGAACCGGACCGAAACGCTCAGAGAGGGTGGACCACCCCCATTCCGCCGCCCAATGCCAAGAGAGGGCTTCCTGCGCCGCCCACGCCCAAATATGGGAGGACCGTTCCAAAACAGGACACGTGGTTATCTGAGACCCCCTCAGCATCCACAGAGAGGAGGACCCATACGCCAACCTTTCCCCTACAGAAGGACCAACGGAACACTGAGCCCTCATGGAGTGCTAACTAGCCAATCAGGGGAGGAGAGATTGAATGGCCCTGCTCACAGAATTCAAACTAGCCAATCAGGGGAGGAGGGAGTCCATAGCCCTGCTCATGCAATTCAAACTAGCCAATCAGGGGAAAAGGCAATCCATATCCCTGCTGATAGAATTACAACCAGCCAATCAGGGGAGGAGGAATTTAGTGATTCCTCTCACAGAATTAAAACTAGCCAATCAGGAGAGGAGGGCATGCATAGCACTTCCCTTGTAATGGAAACCAACCAATCATTGGAACAGAAAATAAGAGACACAGACGTTGGAACCAATAGAGAAAGGGTTAATCATATCAATGGAGTTAATGTGGGGCGGGGAAATGGCTCTCTGGCTCACGCTAGACCTAAAGGAAACCAACAGAGCTCCTCACACCTAGCTGACCCAGTCTCGAATCCAAACGCACCCCTTGAGAGAAAACCCTTAACCACAGCCAGCGGCAGTACATTATCTCCAGGTTCCGTCCTAATCAGGAACAGCAGCAGACTGGGTCGAAGGCGTTTTCCTGAAAGAAACCCCCAGCGGAGTCGTGTTGTCTCTGTGAAGGACATCAGCGCTCCAGGAGAGACGGGAGAACCTCTGGACAACGTTGGAGTCCAGAACCTCTCCTCACACAGCTTCAACCTGGTCTGGTCCGCGCCCGAGGGCAAGTACGACAACTTTGTTGTAACTCGAGAACAAATAGAGGGTGAGGAAGAGGAGGGTGACCCTACAGGGGGAAAGGAAGAGGGGGGGGAGGGCAACGAGGAAAAGCAGGTGGAAGGAAAAGAAATGGAAGGAGTAAACAACAACAGAAATAAACAAGAAAAGAAAGAAAACGTTGTTCCTGAAAGTAAAGGTCTCCATCCAGGAAGTGAGGGTAGCAAAACAACCACAGCTGAACCTGGAACAGGAAGTGCTGATAGGACGTTTGTCAAAGTACTTCCTGGTTCGTCACGTTCCTTTCCTTTCCAGAACCTATTTCCACAGAGCCAGTTTTCAGTGACGCTGCTGGGGAAGGGACGGGGCCTGCTGTCTAAAGTACACAAGCTGGTCATCAGTACAGGTACACAGGGTAACACTGAGGCACTGAAACACAACACCGTTTCTTACTTAAACACACATTCCAGGAAGGAACCTGAAATGTTATTTGTTTGCCTTTTATTCAGTGCAGGTCACATTTCAGACTGTGGGGTACTGATTGTGGTTTAACACACATAGAGTCAAACGCAGGCTTGTGCTCACACATACATGTTTTCAAACACAACATTAAAAAAGCTAGTGAGAATAAGCTTGATTTACATTGGCCTCAAGAGCTGTGGGGTGCCAAGCTCTTGAAAACTGTAAACTTCTTGAATTACAGTGTTCCATTTACTCAGAATCTTTTTCATTTCTGTAATCATCATTTGCCATTTGCTAATTTAACCTGTTTCTTTCTTCAATGTCATTTCAACGCCCCTGCTAAACAAGGGCTGTTTAATTGAAGTCATGGTGTAAGAGTCCATTGCTTAAATTAAGAAATACATCATGACCAAGCAATTATCTGTTTGTTATGTTTGTTTTGTGTTGTTCTGTGTAAAACATCGATGTGTGTGTCTGCAGTGTAATACTGTTCATGCAGAATGCACTGGAAAAACGACAAGTTTAGTCACATTTTAAAGGTAAACGTGACACCAAAAGCGTAACTTTTCTTTTTGGCAATGATCTAACCATTACTGTAAACCAATAGCATTATAAAATGTTAAATGGGGAAAATTGTATTATTCATTTACAACATTTATATTTGTTTGAATAGTTGTTAAAAGCCATGTGCCAGTTTACCTTTAAATATATGACAAAACAGAAGAGAATGTATAAGCTCTTCTTGTCTATGTATCCAGGGCAGTAACCAAAGCTAGACCTGGCCAAAATCAATCAGGTACGCTTGATTAATGTTGCATCAACCTCGCTAGAGCACTTAACAGCCTCTAGCAGCTCAACTTTACTTGCAAAATAACCCAAATCAAGCGCTATTCAATGTTTTTTTGTTGTTGTTTTTTCAATTAGTTGGAAAGTATGTGTCCAGGTCTAGCTCAAACACATCCAGATGTGAAGCACATAATCGTTACCTTAATATTAAACTTCATCTTCTTCTGACAGCAGCCATCTTGAAATTCATTCATTCACCCCTTACTCAATCAATCACTGTTGCTCTGGTCTTCCTCCCCTCAGGGCTAACCCCATTGTTCTCAGGTTCATTCTACACTGACCCTCTTCATCACTCACACACCCCAAACCCCTGGGTAAGACCACACGCGGTCCCTCTTACGGTTTACTCCTTCTCCTCCTCCTCTTGAAATGGGAAATGTGCAGATTTTAATCCTTTGGGTTAAACACTACTACTACTACTTATTCACTACAGTATTCAGAGTTCATTCAGAGTTGACATAACAACAAATGCTACTAATATTTTTATATAATAAATAAATCAAATCAGTGTCTGTTCATTAGGATTCAGATGGGTACAGACTTGATTGATGGGGAGTTGTAACAGATGGAGTCGATTCACTCTAAGGTTAAAAATCTGTTGACAAACACATTTCTTGTTCCCTTGGAAACCCAATCCACCACTCGCTAATAATTCCTGTGTCTAAAATTAATATTAAATTAATGTGATGAATAGCCTTAAATTCATCCGCTGACATTTTCTATAGATGTTATCCATTCCTTTTATGTGTTTGGTGACATTTCTCTTTCCCATTGGAGCTTCATTTCAGGATGGAAAGACCAGCTAACAATAAAACATATCTTTTTTCTCCTCGCTGTTTTTTCAGGATCCACCCTCTGCATTTAACACGCCTCCACTGTGTGTCAGTATATTCTGTGTATACTGTATATATGTTTGCACTGTACATATATACAACGAACCATCAAAGCACTAATAGTAACTTCCTAAGTGAATAGATTAATGCAAGTAGTACATAGTATGCATATGTAGTACTGTATATGCACATTTAGTACACATGACGGAAAATGTATATTCACAATGACATATCTTTCTGTGTTTTTTTTACTTTCTCGAAGTATATTATAGTTTTCTTTGTTCTTATTTTTCTTATTTTCAAACTTTCAAACTTTCTTTCAAACTTTCTTTCTTTCAAACTTTCTTTCTTTCAAACTTTCTTTTTCTGGTATTCTTTTCCTATTTCAAACATTCTTTCAAACTTTTATTCAAATTTTATTTCAAATTTTCTTTCCAACTGTCAAACTGTATTTCAAACTTGATTTCAAACTTTATGTCAAACTTGATTTCTTTCTCTTAAACTTGCTTTATTTTTTTCAGATTTCTTTCTTTCAAACTTTCCTTCTTTCAAACTTTCAAACGTTCTTTCAGTCAATCTGTTTGTCATTTTACCGTCTTTCTTCAATATGGTTCTGTCTCTCCCTGCCATGCTAAGCGTTTGTCTCTCTGTATTTGACTGTTTCCCTCCTCCTGGCGCTGTGACCCAGGACCGGAGCCTCCCTCAGACCTGGAGTTCAGCCACATAGCAGAGGACTCTCTGTCTGTGTCCTGGACAAGGCCCAAGAGCAAAGTTAGCGGCTTCAAGGTCACCTACACCCACACGCAGGACGGTGAGGACACACAACACACTGACTGGCTGCCTGTCTGTTTACCTGTCTGTTTAGCTATCTGACTGACTGACTGGCTGTCTGTTTAGCTATCTGACTGACTGACTGACTGGCTGCCTGTCTGTTTAGCTATCTGAATGACTGACTGGCTGTCTGTCTGTTTAGCTATCTGACTGACTGACTGGCGGTCTGTCTGTTTAGCTATCTGACTGACTGATTGACTGTCTGTCTGTTTAGCTATCTGACTGACTGATTGACTGACTGGTTAGCTAGCATTAGCACACTAATCCTGGAAATAATTTTTTGTTTTATTTTCAACGGTGACAAATGATCTTAAATATAGTTAATGCTATTGTTTTAGGCAGTTACAAATCACCTTCAATGCAGTAAATCTTATTGTTTTAGACAGTTACAAATCATCTTCAATGCTGTAAATCTTATTGTTTTAGACAGTTACAAATCATCTTCAATGCAGTAAATCCTGTTGTTTTAGACAGTTACAAATCCTCTTCAATGCAGTGAATCCAATTGTTTTAAACCATGACAAATTTCTCTCGGTTTCGTGGCGTGTCGGCAGGAGAGCCCGTTTCCGTGGCGGTGGGTTCCGAGGACACCACTCTGGCCCTGTCACGGCTCTCACCCGGGTCCTCCTATGAGGTCAGCGTCATCTCTGTCCTCGGATTGGACGAGAGCGACCCCATCAAAGACTTTGTTCTGACACGTAAGACGATCAAGATGATTTCTACTCTGTTTTTTAGTTTGTTTAAATATTCATGATTTTAAATTTTCTCGCACTCTGTCAAAGTGCAGAAATTATTATTATTATTATTATTATTATTATTATTATTATTATTATTCTGTTTGTTCTGTGTTTGGGCTAGTCGATCACAGTCTCTGAAACCTGGTGTTGTGAGTGTGTTTTTCTCCTCTCTGTAGTTTCCTGTGCGTGTTTCCCTCTCCTATATGGGCCTGTGTTTTCATAATGGCTCTAGCAGGTGCAGGGTCTGGGAAGGACAGGTCAAATTTGATATGTTCCTCACAGAAGGTCTCTACTTTTAGAGTCCAACTGGCTAATACTTCTCTAGAATTCATGCGAGACCAACTAGAGTTGCCAAACCTATTGACAAATCCTTAGGAATTGACTTTCAAGACGTTACGAGTAAGGCTTGCATGCTCATGCTCTCATTCAGTCTCTCTCTCTCTCGCTAACCCTATTCATCTTTATTCTCTCTCTCTCTCTCTCTCTCTCTCTCTCTCTCTCTCTCTCTCTCTCTAACCCCATTCATATTTTACTTCCATCACACACACACACGTACAAACTGTCTCGCCCTCTCTTATATTCACACTTCTAAACTCTCTCTTTTCTTTCTTCTCTCTTCCTCTCGTTTTTCCCTCTCTACTTCTCCCTTTCTTCCTTTTCCCTCTCTTTCTCTCGCCATCTCACTCAGCATCTCTCCTATAATATCTCTTTCTTTTTATTTATATTTTTTACCTTTATATAACCAGGAAAGACACTGTAGAACCAGTCCTCCTTTTTCAACAACAGCCTGTTCAAGACCCCGAGTACATAAATGGAACAACACAAAACGATCGCAGTCACAGTTTAAAGAGATACAAGACACAACTCACCAGCTCCAAGATACAAAGGAGTCTTTTAAATATTAACAGATACAAATAAATAAAATGTGCCGTCCGACCTCCTCTCACTTAGTGTCTAACTCCTCCTTTCTCCTCTCTTCTTCTTTGATTCTCTCCGGTAGTACCCGACCCGCCTACGAACCTACGAGCCGTCAACGTCACCGACACCAAGGCTCTGTTGCTGTGGCGACCGGCGCTAGCCGCCATCGACAAGTACGTCATTGTTTACGGCACGGAGAAAGGTGAGTTTGCAAGGCAGGCTGGGATATCCATTAAAACGTGTCTTTGGGACAACGCCCCGCCATACTCATAAAACAACAGACATTTCCACTGTTTCTGTGTTTGATTTATCGGTCTATGGTCTCTCCAAAAGCCTTATGTCAAATCACACCCAATGTACCCAAAGTATGTTGTGTGTTGCTTCTCTTTCTAATTTCCTGTGATGAGATTAGGTCTTTAATGTAGACACATGGAACTGAATTCCTGTAAAATGATTAAAATCTACATAAAAAATCCCCATTAACTCATAGTAAATTGCTATCCTGCTTTTTTCAACTTTTTCATAACAAAATATTCCACCCAACTCCTGGAACTAAATTTCTCTCTCTTTCTCTCTCTCTCTCTCTCTCTCTCTCTCTCTCTACCCACTCTCTCTCTCTCTTTGTCTCTCTCTCTCTCTACCCACTCTCTCTCTCTCTCTCTCTCTCTCTCTCTCTCTCTCTCTCTCTCTTCCCCCATTGCACCTGTGTGCCTTTGTGCAGGTTCAGCCCTGAGGGTCACAGTATCTGGCAACGCGGCGGAGCAGCAGCTGACGGGGCTGGAGGGTTCCACACGCTACACCGTCACCATCACCAGCCACCTGGGAGCCGCAGAGAGCTCCCCGGCAACCACGACCTTCACGACCACCAGCGGTACAACACACACACACACACACATACACACAGTCCACTGCAGCCTTCTCTACCACCAGCGGTACAACACACACACACACACACACACACACACACACACACACACACACACACACACACAGCCCACTCCAGCCTTCTTTACCACCAGTGGTACAACACACACACACACACACACACACACACTGTCCCAGTCAACTCCAGCCTTCACTATAAATATGCATTTGAAACACACACACACACATACACTGACAGCACCCACTAATGTCTCTCTACCACCAGTGGTGGGTATAACTTACCTACTGGATACATTAGCACACACACGTGGTTTAACAGCATGAGGATTTGTCACTGTGTTCAACCATCTGTCCTTGGGTGTGAGGTTCACATTTACTCTTCTGTTAGCTCATAGATAATTAACGTCTTTCTCCAACACTTGTCTAAAACAATCTGTCACTCACACTGTTTTTTTTCCTTAGCCTGAGGAAAACCGTTAACGGTCTGTCACTCACACCGTTTTTCCTAAGCCTGAGGAAAACCGTTAATGGTCTGTCACACATACCTTTTTTCCAAAGCCTGAGGGAAACTGTTTTATTGCCAGCAGTTCCACTCCATCAAGAAATATCTGACACTGACTTTGATTTGCGATCAGTGAATGATTGGCTGCTGGTCTTATTGCGTGATCTTTTGACTTTTCACCCCCGCACTCACCTTTGACCTCTCTATGTATTCCCTTTTGCCCTCAAGGGTCTGAGGAGGGCCCGCGTGACCTCAAGGCCAGCCAGGTGACCGCTCGCTCGGCAGTGTTGTCGTGGAAACCCTCTGTGGCGGTTGGCAGCTACAAGCTGATCTATCAGACGGAAGGACAGGAGATGAAGGTAAGACAGGCTTTGGGAACTACAGGTTAGTGTGTGTTTGATTGACAGGTGTGGGTTAAGGTGTGTTTGATTGACAGGCGTGGGTCAAGGTGTGCCTGATAGACAGCTGCAGGTTATGTTATATTTGATTGACAGCTGTAAATTTTCACGTGCTATTTAAAACTTGAAACAGACAAAAATGTACACAACATGTATGCACACACACACACGCACATATAGCTGCACACTAAAAAAGAAAAACTTAATTTATGCCACATAACACGCTTTAGTGTAGTTCCATTCTGTGTTATTTTGTCTGGACAGGAAGTGACAGTTGATGCGTCCGTGACAGAGCACAAGCTGACCCGCCTCGTCCCCTCGTCTAAGTACACCGTCCAGCTCCAGGGAGAGAGAGATGGACGGTACAGCTCCGCCGTGTCCACCCAGTTCACCACAGGTACAGCGTTCCCATGGTTACACCCAGTACTATCCCAGCAGAGCTCTGCCCGCCTGTCCTAATGCTATGCTTGACACCAGGCATGATCCCAAATCAACTCTGCCCCTACACAGGGACAGTGTCCTAATGCTATGCTTAACACCAGGCATGATCCCAAATCAACTCTGCCCCTACATAGGGACAGTGTCCTAATGCTATGCTTAACACCAGGCATGATCCCAAATCAACTCTGCCCCTACACAGGGACAGGGTCCTAATGCTCCACCAATCATATCCCAATGAAACTGTTCTTTCTCTCTTCGTTTTCTTGATTACTACCCAGAGCTTCTGTTTACTCTGTTTTCACCCTTCAGTTTTCCAGCTACTTTTGATGAGTTTTAAAGTAATTTTTTTAATGTCTTATCTTTATTCTGCTTTATTTTTTGGCCGTTGTTGTACCCCCCACCCCCATCCACCCCATCCCTCTAATACCCCGTCCCCCCCAAGGCACCCTGCGGTTCCCCTTCCCTACTGACTGTTCCCAGGAGCGGCTGAATGGACTGCAGGAGTCAGGAGAGGTGGAGATCTTCCCTCAGGGTAAAGGCGGCCCTCCCCTGCTGGTCTACTGCGACATGGAGTCCGATGGAGGAGGATGGACGGTGAGTGGAGGGGGAGGGGCATAAACATGAGGCGTGCTTGTTTTTGATCAGGAGTCTTTTGTTTTATTTTTATCTCCAGGTGAATGATTGACCTATGATTTCCAATGCACTTAAGAGTTATTGACGTAAGGATTTTCACAGCAACAAAAATGTTTCTTGAAAATCTTGAAACTTTTACTGTGTGAAACTCTTGCTGATGTTTGCATGTTGGTAAAAGTAAAATGTTACTGAACCAAGTGTTTACATATTGCTTGGCCTATCCGAAACCTTTCCTATACCTATAAGACAGATTTGAGTTCATGTATGTAAATATATATATATATATATACAGTATACACTTTTATATACTTTGTATGACAGATTTGAGTTCATTATGCATACTGTACGTATATATATATACTTTTATATACTTTATAAATATATATATTCTCAAATCACACATTCCTTATATTTACGTTCGAGTTTTACTTGAATTTGATGAAAGTGAGCTTTAAATGTCTTTTCTCCTACCCAGGTCATTCAGAGAAGAGTGAACGGGAAGGTGAATTTCTTCCAAGGCTGGAAGAACTACAGCCGAGGATTTGGGAACGTGAGCGAGGAGTTCTGGCTCGGTGAGGA
>JAVQIZ010100506.1:0-11237 GCA_036023535.2 Galaxias brevipinnis | reverse complement strand
TCACAAAGGTAGTTAAGATGCTCCTCAGTAGCAAGGCGCCGGTTGTTGCTGTCCTTGGTTGACACGCCTCTTTGGTGTTGCGTGGAGGTCAGGGACAGTACCTTTGGAATGGCAGACCGGGGTGGTGGTTCCCATTTTTAAAGAAGGGGACCAGAGTGTGTGCCCCAATTATCGGGGTATCCTACTTCTCAGCCTACCTGGGAAAGCTTATGCCAGGGTGCTGGAAAGGAGGCTCCGATCGATTGTTCAACCTCAGATCCAGGAGAACCAATGCGGATTCCGTCCTGGTCTTGGACCAGCTCTTTATCCTCGTGAGGCTATTGGGGGGGGGGGGGGGTCATGGGAGTTTGCCCATCCAGTCAACATGTGTTATGGGGTCCCGGGGCCGTTGCTACGAGCCATTCAGTCCCTATATAACCGGAGTGAGAGCTGTGTCCGTATGCTCGGCATAAAGTCAAATATGTTTTCAGTAGGTGTTGGACTCTGCCAGGGCTGCCCCTTGTCACCAATTCTGTTTTCCATGGATAGAACTTCAAGGCGTAGCCGGGGGGAGGAGTGTGTCCGGTTTGGGGGCCTCAGAATTGCTTCTCTGCTCTTTGCAGATTATGTGGTTCTGTTGGCTTCTTCAAACCGTGACCTTCGGCATGCACTGGCCCCATATAAGTAGCGGAAAATTAATGGATGGATTTGAAGAGCTAATTTAATTATTTGCTGAGCTACATGGGAATGTTCAATCAATGTTGTTGAATGACAATAAGAAGCAGGTTTATGAGTTGGACTGGTATCAGTTTCAAGTTGAATGTTTCAATGTGTTTATAGCCATTACAAAAAAAACAACAACTAGAAAATGCATTTCCATGGGCAAATGTGGATGTGATGCGTCCAGTGATTGGGCTGGCCGCCTTACCGCAGTGGGCTGTGCTATAGACCCCATTTGTTGACAGGGGTTTTTAAAACATGTCTTAGGCAAGCAGCTCACCTACCCAATTGGAAACATTTAGTGAGTTATTGTCAAGGAGCGTTAGGATAGGCGCTCTTTCTGTGAAGAACTATTTGTAGCCTATTAGTATTAAAAAACACACCAATTCCTGACTGATCATTAGTTTTGTGATTAAGAATCATTTGAACTTATTTTTTATTTTTTGTTTATTTATTAACACCTTCACTTTATAAAGGTTTAACTAGCCCTTAAATTAATCAAATTTGCCAATCTGTGCCAATCAATCTCCAAATGAATCCATTCCGCTTTCATTGCGTGACAATCAGTGTTGTGCTAGTTACTGGAAATTAGTATTTAGTTACAGTTACTCTTTACCTCTTTTAGAAAGTAACTAAGTTACTTTACCTATTACTCCCTTAAAGTAATGCGTTACTAACGTTAGTAACTTTTGCGTTTCCCAATTTACTCAAACTCAGCAGTGTGGGGATAAAAAAAAAGCCTAAACTTCAAACTTGTGATCGTTCTGTGGTACTTTCTATTAGCCAATAGGTCCCAATATATACATACTGTATATTTTAAAACAGCAACACAAATAATAATCTAATAAACCATGAATTGTTAACTGAATAATTGTCAACTGAGGAAACCACACAAAATATTTGTTCAACTTATTTATTCTAGTCTCAAATGGCCAACTAACAAGCCTCAAAACTCATGGCTTACATTCCCAGCTCAAAATATTATTCCCACATTCAAAGCGGACGAAATATAATGAAATAAGTTTCACCAAATGCTCAGCAATTAACGTTATTTAAGCTTAAAGTAACAATATATTTCCCATACTGTTTGTGTCCAAGCCACCCTCCAGATCAGCCGAGCAAACAGTAAGTTTTGACTTTTGCTAGCCAGTATGCCAAGTTTACCTAGCTAACAACTACATGTAGCCTGAGCCACTAAAGTCGAGCGCTTAGCAAACGTTTGTTAGCAGTTTAGTTACCACAGTTTCCTCCAGAACCAAAATATATGAATTTAGAACACCAGAGGTACCCCTTAAAAAGTATTCATTCGTTATGAAACATACTAACATTAGCAAACCCTAAATAGAATGTGTGGTTCACTGTAACCTTCTTCCTCACGTCCATGAAATAACTATGAGGGGGCAGAAGGGGGACTATATATAATGGTGAGCTCCCGAACTGCACGCAGAAATAAAAACAGGAAAGAGTCACGTTTGAGCATAAACAGTAAGGAGTGACCAGGAGACCCAAAAAAAATACACTTGTTATCAGGTAAATGCACAATATAGGGGAAAATAACAGTAACTAGTAAACGGCCCCATTTACATTTTTGGTAACTGTAATTTAGTCACTCAAGTGTGATTAATAACGCGTTACTTTACTAGTTACTGCGAATAGTAGTGAAATTATTTTGCAATGTGTTAGTCCCAACACTGGTGACAATAGCCAACTCTTAGAAAATCCATACCAGGTTTTGCTTGTTGCCTTGCTGTGGCAGAAGGTTCATAGGCTCGTTTCTCTGTCAGCATGCTCGCATTGTTTTGAAGCAAGAGGCTGGTGGTTGTAAATGTACACGCATTTGCGAATTGAACTTGTTAATCCAAACATTATATATTCAAGGAGCCGGCTAGATGAGAGTAATCAGTGGGCTGTTTGGCAGGAAGCCGGTGTTATATCGAAGATCGTTTCCCCGTCGAGATATGTTTCCCCACAGCCCCGACCCCATCCAAACAGTAAAGGAAGTGCGCAACATTTGCATATTTGCATAGACATGCAAAACAGGTTTGATGTTTGAGCGTCTGACTGGGGACCCCCTTGGATGTCTATGGACGTGCAAAACAGGTTCGGTCTCTGAACGTCTGACTGGGACCCCTTTTGAACGTCTGTGGACGTACAACACGGTCAATATCTGAATGTATAGCTAGGATGCCTTTTGGACGCCTATAGACGCGCAAAACAGATTAGGTCTCTGAACGTCTGACTGGGGACCCTCATGAACGTCTATGGACATGCAAAACAGATTCGATCTCTGAACGTCTGACTGGGACCCCTTTTGAACGTCTTTGGACTTGTAACACGGTCAACATCTGAACGTCTAACTAGGACACCTTTTGGACGTCTGCAAAACAGGTTCAATATCTGAAAGTCAGACTGGGACCCCTTTTGGACGTCTGTGAATGTACAACATAGGTTCCATATTTGGACGTTTGACTGGGACCACTTTTTGATGTCTGTGGTGCAAGAAAAGCTATATATATCTATATATAGGGGCGGCATGTAAGACAATAGATCTTGAGCACATTTTGCACACATTCAGTTAGTTTCACTGATATTTAATGAGTTTGACCAATTTGTGTTGTAATAATTAAACAGTAACAGGGATTGCAATAGGGATTGCTATTTTTTCATAGCCATATTTCATGTCCTTCGTTGACATCAAACTCAACTCTCAGAACTGTCAGGCTAAATTAAAGTGCATGTCTAAAACTACATGTGTGAGATTGTGCTAAATAAATCAGCATTGTTTTTTAGTGAAGTGTACAAGTCAGTTGGCAGGTAGTCTTATTCGAATTGGTAATATTTTGCTGAAAACCTCATAAAACATATTCTCTTGTCATTTCAAACAATCTTTATTCAACAAAATGTCATTAATTTACAATTGTAAATAAGCCTGTTAAACACCCTTGGAGCACCTGTATGTCTTGGACAGGTGCTTGTGGTATAAATGTGTTTTATTTACAATAAATGGTCCTGCACACTGCCTTCACTAGAATCAGTTTTATTTTATACTGTGTTTGGGTCATCCAACCTTGGAACAATAGCCAACCTGATGAAGGATTGATGACAAAAACATAGTATTCAATTAAGCTGATAGTGAGAGAAGATAGGATGGGACTCCGGCCTCATTTACAATTAAACAAGTAAAGTTGGTTTAAATAGAGTGCAGCAGGGACGTCTTAATGAGTCGAAGAAAGACGTCATGAGTTTCATTTTGAAAATTGGCTGCTGTGGTGTCACCCAGACAGATAGCTGTGAGTCCAGAGGAAACCACTAAAAACTAAGTGCAATGAATGATTATTAAAATGCGTCTTTTTTGAACGTTAAAGAGAAGTTCAGAAAAGACATCGCAAAAACTTTTATTTTGAACCCTGTAAGGAGGTAACTTGGACGTCAATAGTGGAAGTTTAAAAGACGTCTTTGTTGCACATTAAGACGTTCAGAAAAGACGTTACAAAAACATTAATTCTGGCTTCTCGGCGGACGTCTTTTGAATGACCGACAAAGACGTTCAAAAGACGTCTTTTCAACATGTCTTTGCTCTGTCTTTGCTTGCTGACCGGAAGCCAGTGAAGGTTAAAGAGTATGGGGGTTATGTGCCCAGAAGATTTGGTTGAGATGAGGAGACGAGCAGCAGTTTTAAACCAGTTGAAGTCTATGGAGTTTAGTCTGTATGAATGGATGTAAGCCTGCTTTTGGAATAAGCCTACCATTGGCGCCGACTGTTTCAGTCGGCACCAATCAGATTCATCCAGATTCCTCTCCTTCTGCTATCTGTTTGTTAATTTTTCTAATTCCCTGCCGCTACGTGAAACAACATCCATAGCAACCTACCCGTTGAAAATATCCAGTTCCGCGCAGATTTGGATAGTGTAGTAAGGCATGCCTGCTTGGTTTGTTTGGTGAATGGTTGTAAAGATTTACAAAGAATATGTTTAGAACATTTGTCAAACACAGGAATGTTTGCCAACTGGTTACGGAAAAAGTTTCATATTCCAGGCATGTCATATCATCTGCAGACAGTGAGCTTGCAAGTGTAAACACAGACATAGCATGAAAATTATGTTGTTTTTGTAGTGTCCTCCTTGGTCACGATTAAAGAACGACCAGGTGAAAACTCTGCAGTAAAATGGGGTAGCTGCAGCGTAGCCAGGGCTTGCTTCCCCACGTGCAAGATCAAAACACGGACTAGAAAATAACCACTGGCCAGTACTCCATCGCATGTGTACGGACCTCCAAAGATATGAGAGCCATCCTGCAAACAGAGATCCACTGGTAAGAGCAAATTAACCATATCAAGCTAATTTAACGTGACTGTATTGTGTGAAATTTGACTCTAGCAAAGATAATAATGCAACTTGCGATAATTATTTCATCATGTTACCTTGTCCGAGCACCTTATCTTTGGATTAGTATCAACTAATTTAGAACCCCAAATATAAGGCATAAATCTTTTTTTTTTCTTCCTTTGAGTTTGACTAATCACTCTGTCTTGTCTTGTTTTTATTTACAGGAGACAGGTTGTTGAAGTTCCTTACAGAGAGCAGTGTGGAGAAGTTGGCGGATTAAGATATTTTACCCTGTTCTGTGCCACTCCTGGAAATTACTGCCACAGCCTCCAAAGCCATGAAACAGAAGTTGAGGAAAAGTCCTTTAATGCAGCAATGCAGCAAACTTTTTCTAAGCCCAAACAGGGACAGTATCAGGCTTGCTAGAAAATTTGTGTTCTCAAATCCAGTCAACACTTTTGTACGGCTTTGCCAGGAGCTAAAAAGCTAGTGCTGAAGAACAGAAAAGGTGGTAATATAGTGTAAGAGTGCTTATTGCTTTAGTAGATGTTTTAAGACTTAACCTGGGCAAGCGTGCATGTTACCTAGGTGCCAAAATGCTGTCCGCAAACAGGTGGCTTTGTACCATTCAGAGACACCAAGGGATGTCAAACTGCACATTATCAACTCGTTCTAATATCCATTATTTCTTCTCAGTTGTATTTGTGCAATAAAGACATCTGACAACATAAGTGCAAACGAGTCTAAGTTGGATGATATAAGCATGACGGGGAAACAATGTTATTGATTAGTAACTGCCAAATTAGTAACTATGTAAGATGAATTAGTGCAAATGAAAAAGGATGGAATGTAAGTGACAGAGAAGTACCTGCAACAAAATGGTGAAATAAAGACAAAGCTGATAATATGAGTGCAAAAGAGTAAGATGGGTAATATAAATATAGGGCCAAGAAAAAGCTTAAGCTGGGGATGATTTAAAATAGGTAGAGTGTGTTACTTTAAAGTCCTGTTTCAGAACAGTTCCAAAAATCACAGTTGATCATGGGTTTAATGCTAATCCATGTAATGTGAGGTGGGGTAAGAAATATCCAAGGCCATTAAGGTTGCAGCGATCAGGGAGAAAATAATTATTTATTTCTGACAGAAATAAAACTACCTTCAGGTAAGTGGTAAATGTAGCTATATATGGAAGTTGTCATGGAAAACTTTAAGAGGAGTTCCGTTTTATTGCTGTTCAGTTTGAGATAGTTTTCCTGCATCCAGTGGTTGATTGTAGATAAGTAGTGTTCAATACAGGCAAGTGGAGGGTTATCGGGTGAAGTTGTGCTGATGTAGATCTGTGTGTCATCAGCGTAGCAGTGGAAGTTCAAGCTGAAACGTCTGATTATTTGACCAAGAGGAAGGATCTAGATTATGAACAGGAGGGGCCCCAGGATGGAGCCCTGGGGAACACCCTGTGTGACTGGGAATGTATCAGAAGTAAATCCATTAAGTGATATGAACAGATGTCTGTCTGTGAGATATGACTGAAGAAGAGAGAGTGCAGTGCCCTCAACACCCGCCGAGAAATAAGTAGTGTGTGACACACTGTCAAAAGCTGCACTAAGGTCTAACAGGATGGGGATGTTGAGGGCCCCAGCATAAGCGGAGGTAAGGAGATCATTGGTAACCTTAATGAGTGCAATTTCTGTGCTGTGGAGTGTGCGAAAACCAGACTGAAGGGGCTCAAACAAATTATTGGCAGATAGAAATTGTTGTAACTGAGATGAAATAACGCGATCAAAAGTTTTTGTAAAAAAGGTTAAGTTTGATATAGGGCGGTAGTTTTCAAGAATGGTTGTCTTGGCCAGATTTTTTTAGGATTGGAGTGACAGAAGCAGTTTTAAAGACATGGGAAAATTCCTTGGGAGAGGGATGTATTGAATTAGTTAGGTGAGGAAGAAAAGTAGGTAAACATGATATGCAGAGGACAGTTGGAAGAGGGTCAAGAAGACAGGTAGTAGGTTTAGATGCCATGATTACTTTTGAAAAATGTGCAGTCAGTCAGGGTAAATGAGGAAAAAGGATTATCAGAGGTAGGCAGTAGAACGTCACCCACACCAGGGGACACTGGCTGCGCCAGAGTGAGGTTTGGAGTTCAAGGAGGAATAAATGTTAAATATTTTGTCAGTAAAACACAGAGGGAAGGAATTGGCAAGCTGGGTGGAGGAAGTAGACATGGTGTCCTTGTGAGGTTGATTGAGTTTGCTCACAGTGGAAAAAGGGGTCAGAGCGTTGGAATTTGGAGAATTAATGATGGCAGAGAAGTAGGATGAACGTGCAGCAGTGAGTGCATCTCTGTAGGAACACGTGATGAAGAAGTGATAGCAAGTGGACAGTGAGTCCCGTCTTAGAGTACAGTCGCTCAAGGCGACAACCAGCCTGATTCATTGTTCGAAGTTCTGAACTGCACCAGGGGGATGAGGAATTAAATGAGACAGTTTTTGTTTTTAAGGGGGCCAAGTTGTTTATAGTGAGGTAGACAGAGTGGTATTAAGCAGGTTGGCCAACTGATCTGAGGAGACGGTGGCAAGTTCTGGGCAGTCAGTAAAAGGAAATGTCCGCAGGCAGTCGTAACTAATAGGGCGGTGGTAATGCGTGAGAACGGGGGGAGGGGGGAGAGTAGTCCACAATGACGGAATGCTGCAGCCAACGGAGTAGTACACAGTTTGGTTCCATCTTGAGCCGCGGTGAAGATAGGGGTGGTGACGGAGAATGCCAGATGAGCATAGTGATATAAATGCATCCAGGGGGAGACGACCAGTATATGACAGACATCGCAGTTCAAATGAAGAGTATTTTATAATCTGGAGGTTGAGTAGCAATGATAACTGGAGCTGGAGGAGAAGTAGTAATGGAGGTGGAGACGCCAACAGGAAGAGCAAAGTGCCACCGACGGACCAACACATGACACCCAGTAGACTAGAGAACACTGACTCTACCCGCCGTGAACTATGCTAGGGCAGGCAAGAAACCCCAATACTGCACAGCCCTTTCCGACCCAGAAAATCAAACACTGAGAAATGGATTACTTAATCAGTGCAATTACGACCAGGGGCTCACAGCCTAGCAAATCAGTTGAAGCTAACGTTAAAAAGACTGAAGCCAGGAAGAGGAGAGTGAACAGAGCAAGACCATACACCCAGTCAGTTAACACGGAGGGGGTGCACAGAGTTGTCTACGCCAGGCCGGAGATACAGGCGAGTCGACGGGGAGACAGTAGGTCCTGAGGATTGGAAGGTTTGGATGAAGGTGATGATTATAGTCCGTAGTGCATGTTGAATTAGAATAAAAAATAAAGTGCCGACAGGTCAGGGAGAAATTAGCGAACTGACAAAAAACAAGGACGAGATCTGACAAAAACACAAGCAATCACAGGTAGCAAGGGAGAAGTGGCAGTCAAGCACGACGCCAGCGTGCTCTCACCAGGCCAAACAGGGACTGGAAGAGGACACAAGTTTGTGTACAAATTTACACAAGGGGACAGAGCATTTATATGTTGTCAACTAGGGTTGAAACAATTCCTCAAGAAACTTGACTAATTCAAAAAAAGCATTTGAAGCAAACTCTTTGCATCGAAGCTTTGTAAAATCCATATAACAGTATATAGAGTGCGGTGTCTCGCGCAACACACTTACTCTGTGTTCACATGATGTGAAGAGGGTGGAAGTGATTTGATAGCGCAGAAAATAGTGTAAGGAAACCAATCAACGAATCTTCCCCCCTCTTTGGTTACGATCAGTGGAACAGGCCCAAATGGCCCTGGTGAACATTCCAGGGGGACAGCATATTTCTCTCACACAACCATAAAACCTTGTCTTTAAACAAAGCAGCACACAGCTGCAACTCTAAGGATTAAGAAATTGTTGCCAAAAGAACATTTACATTCAATGAAATTATTGGACATTGGCAACAAGAAGAAGTTTTATCAATTGTTTGTAGTGCTAATAGTTATATGGTGTGTGTTTTCTAAATGAACCGTCATAGCTAGGATAATCATGTTTGGTATTGAAATGTTCACAATGAGATGATGTAAGCTTTGCAGACGTTATATAGAACATACTGCAGGTGTATAAGCATAAGTAGAAAGAAACTACATTATAAAGTAAACTGATAGTCTTATCAGTGAAGGATTTAACACTTCTGCCCATTGGCACGCAGCCAATCAAATGCAGTGTTGGGCAGTAACTGAGTACTGAGTAATGCATTACTGTAATGTGATTACTTTCACCAGTAACGAGTGGTGTAAGGGATTATAATTTCCAAAACAGTAATTATATTACAGTTACTAATCCAAGTAACGCTGACTTACTGCATTGCAATAATTTTTATATTTTTTGGGTCCTAGATAGGTTATCTTATAATGAAGTTTTTACGTGAGGCAAGTCAGGGTACGTCATGTCGGCTACTAGCAAAGATGCACTTCTTGCCAGTTGTCCGAAGTTCAAACGCCGATGGCTGAAAGATGAGGGTAGGAGAGAGCTTGTGAGGGAGCTTTTGACAGCAGTGTCACACAAACTGCTGAACTGAATGATGACGTTAGCACCGCTCTGAGGTGAGTGTCACTGCTTCCAAAGCGAGAGCAGGCAATATGACACGTAACGTTGCATTTTCCAAATTTTTTCTAATCAATCAACATATTGATTTTTAACGTTACCTGGCCGACACTGCGGGTTTTTGGCTAGATTTGGAGTTCTTACAAGGTTATACGTTAGATTGTTTAAATCAAAGTGGTTATTGTAAACTAAAACAAAAACGCAAACTAGCACTGGAAAATCATATCCGTAAACTGAAATAAAAATTTGAAAACCCCCTTTTTTAAATTATGTGAAATCAGAGGGGTAGTATGCATGGTGTTCTGCCGAGTTGCAAGGCCACAAGATGGCAAGGTAACATATAGGCCTACCTCGCTTGCAAACGTTGGTAAAGAATGGCTTCCTCAACGGCAGCGGTCGGTTCCGCAAAAGTGACAAAAGTAAATGTACAGTCGTATGTGACAGGAGCCTAAGGGGAAAAATCCCACAAACTTAAAAGTGCATCTAAACAGCTTCCACAATGAGGTGTTCAAGATGGTTGAAGGGAAAGAACGAACTAGACAGACACAGATCCAATGTGTTCATGCTGAGAGAGAAACAGGCTTGCAGCAACAAACACAACAGACTATTATATCAAGCTTCAAAAGAGGAAAGACATGGCAAATATATTCACATGAGTATAAAAAAGAGAAAACGCCTTGGTGAGTCTTTTTATTGAGACAGGCATGTCAACAAGGCTATGTGAGATGCTGTCTTTCAGGGTATACAGCGAGGCCCTCGATTAGAAATTTAAGACTCCTGTTAGAGCCAAGGTAGATGGTCTCATTGCATTGGAAATGGATACAGCAATTCTGCGTGTCAAGGAGATTCTAAAAGAGGCTCAAAGTTACCTTGTGCATTGACGGATGGAGTAAGAAAGGCCTTACTGCGTCATTCGTTGGCATATCAGCCTGTTTCTATCACCCAGCCACTAAACAGGCATGACATGTTGCTCAATCTACACAGATTTCTCATCCACTGTTACGTTCCAATTTTGAATTAGCCTAGGAATTTACGAATTGTAACATAGGACCTGGTGTAGACTGATCTAAGTATATGACACACGTGTATTCTGCAGTATTAAGGTGCTTTATTTACAATGAGTGCGAACAAACAATAAACAGTCGTCACAATAACGAAGAGCCGACGTAAGGCCAATATACCGGCTCACCAGAAGTTGAGAGGAACAGGACGGGAAAAGCGGTGCCAAACCAAAGAAAGAAATAAACCATCGATCTCCTGCCTAACAGCACTTTCTAAACCCTCACGCACACAGTGACCATTCTAACCTCACTACACTATCTCACAAAACATACAGTGGGTGGCACTCGCTCGCTAGCATAGTGTATATAACAAAAGAATATCCTACATGTGCATAAGTGTACAGGGTATACCCCAAGATTACCTATTTCTGTTCCCACATCAACATGAAGACAATAAAGACAAAGCGTATAAGCTTGCCGTCTAGACCAAACACTCAATTGCGTGCCAAGTTGTGAGATCGGAATCTTCCGTTCCGGCGAAACGACTCTCCTTTTGTAGGTAGTGGGGGCTGTCCATAGGTATCACCGCCCAATCACGGACAGTTCCCCAGTTAATG
>JAVQIZ010100479.1:0-62246 GCA_036023535.2 Galaxias brevipinnis | reverse complement strand
TAGTAGTAGTAGTAGTATTATGCCGGTTTCCATCAACAAGCTAGTAGAAAAGGGACTCTGCATCCTACACTCAAGGTGAAAAGATTCTCATCTACCTCTTCTCTCTAGTTCCTTTCATGAAAGACACAAAGAGCTGAGACTGCTGAACAGTGTGACTCGCACGCCTTCCACTCTTTCTCCCTCTTCATCTATACAGTCATTATTTAAACCAGTCATAAATCTATAAGCATGAAGAAGAAGAAAAAATCTCTAAAGGATACCCTTTTATCGTTATTCCATTTGGTCTCTAAAATAGCATTAGCGGAAAGATGGACTTTTCTGTGTTTTTCGATACAGACATCATGCAATGTAGTCATTGACCTCGATCTTCTATGACTTATACATGAGCTGTGTTTGCTGCTCTCTGTGTTTTGTGCTCAAGACAAGTAATTATAGTTACAACCTTCATGTGTATTTTCTATCACTGTCCCTTCGTTAAAAGTCTACATTGTACGAGCTTAGGCTAGATTTGTCTCCTCTTTTCTGTGGTTTTGTAAACAACAATGATTATCCCATGCCAGCCACTTTGTATCAAGATAAGCATCCTGGATAGATCTCCTGCTGAACACAGGGCGGAAATGAAAACTGAACCTTCTCATTGGCATGGAAACACCTAAACAAATATGGGGAAAACAACAAAACAAGGGACGAGTATGTCTGAAACGTATATGGTCCACTCTCGTCATTTACAGTTACACATTGATTTGTTTTACTGTCTTAAGTATTGGTGTGTATGTGTATCTGTCTGTGTGTGTGTGTGTGTGTGTGTGTGTGTGTGTGTGCATGTTTGTGAGTGTTCAGGTGTTTGTGTGTGTGAATGTGATTGTGTGTGTGAATGAACGGGGAATAAGCGATAGAGGAAAATAGAAAAAAGCGGAGGCCCTTTAGTGGTGAGTTTGTTCTCTCTCTGTTGGGGGACAGAAAGCAGAGTTCCCCCTCTGATTTAGTGTCCTAGTTTCTCGCTGCCAAACATCCCACTATTTCTCTTGACTGGCCAGACCAGCCATTATCCAGTGATAAAGACTTTGGCTACGCTGTGTGGTGGCCAAAGTGCCCTGGGAGGAGATGTGATGCGGGGCTGGCACTTTGCTTCTCAAAGCCACAGAGCTTTTTACACGTCCACTCAGCTCCGACGGGGGACCCTGGGCTCGCTAAGCTAATTGGAGGAGATGGTTCCAATGACCGACAGATTCCCAGTTGCTGTTTTTTGTTTGCCCCATACAGTTAATAGTCCCTTTTTTTAAGTGAAGGAGAGCACAGAGAGTCTGATTCATTTTAAACGGTATGATGCATGACATGATGAATGAGATCATTCTAAAATGAAGCCCAGAAAATGCGTCGGAAAAAGGATGAAGAAAAAGGAAAAGGAAAAGAGTATCTTTCCCCACGCCAGTCAGTGTGAGGGGACAGACGCCAGTCAGTGTGAGGGGACAGATGTCAGCAAGCTCGGAGGCCTTCTGCCGGTGCCGAGAGAGTTGCCGCTACAACACATTGGAGGAGTGTGAAACGGCAGGCCGTCCCAACAAGGCTCGGGAGGCCCGCCAACTGTGAAGGTGAAAGCTGCTTTTGCACAGATAGCCTGGAAATGTAATAGTTTTCTTCTCAGTCCACTGTGCCACGAGGATGCCTTTGTAATCCCTGACCAAACTTGATGGAACTGACAGCTTGTTGGAAGGCATAATATTTGGTTAAGCGTTTTCTTCGTTCCTCGGATGCGGTCAGCAGACGGGACGGACACTCGTATCATCTCTCAAAATAGCTCTGAGCGAGCAAAACGTTTACTCTGTCCATATTTTGTGCATTAATATGCTTACGGCAACTGACCGCTTTCCCATCTCCTTCCACCTTTGTCGGATCCTCCCACTCCTCTCTCTCTGTCTGTTTGTCCACGTCCAGTGAAAGAGGCCCTGTGTTATTGGAGGGTCTGAAGTCAGCCCCTTGGCAGAGGAACACAGGATGGCACCTGGAAGAGCCCGCAGTTGTCTTCATATTTGTCTGCATGCGAGTGACCGACTGGAGAGAGAGCCCTAAAGTCAGTCAGCCAGATGAATACCGCATTTTGCTGGATACGGCTGTTCCACTCAAACATACTAGCCATATCAATTTATGTATAAACCTTTACAACAAATTAGTTTTAACTACAGCTGTAAGTCAAGCATTAGTATTAGCTGGTGCATTACCTACCAGCAAGCATCCCCCTCTTGTTGTTCCCCTTTGTATATCAATTTAATATTCAGACAAAACTAAACTATTGATCAAAATAAAGGACAGCCAAAGAACAAACTACTGTTTGGACTGACCATGGTGGCCTATTAAAAGCATCTTAGCTTAACAAGAAAGATTTTCAATTGAACTTATTTAACTAATCTATTGAGCAGAGGTTGATTTCTGCTTGTAATGAATCTGCTAAATGACAATGAATGCCTGTGCATCTTAAAAGATTTTTTCAATGTGTGCATGTCTGTCAGTTGCTAGTCCTGTTGGATGTACTATTGTTGTAATAACTGACTAAAAGGGTAACTGTTCAGGAAAGCCTGTTTATATTAAGATTAAAGCTTGTTATGATCAATTGCCATGCCACTGGTTAGGTCATGCACGCAGACAAATCAATCTCACAAATGCACTGGGTTGCCTGTACCAAAATAACCGAATAGAAACTAGACAAGAAAGTTTTCCACTCTGAAACACACAAAGGCAATGTTCTGTGTTTGTATTCTGTGTTTGTTCTACAAATATGGACCATACACATGCTTATTTTAACATTGAATTACTCAAAAAAGGATTTGCACAGTCTACAAAAAAAACTGACATTTGGACCTAAATTCTTATTGAAGATCAATCATTTATATTAGGTCCAGAAACAATTGGGTAAAGTACATTGGAAAAGGCAACATAGATCATCTGTTGTAGCATCACATGCTAAATCCCCGGTGCTCTCCACTTCATCTTGTCAATTATTTTTGTTTAATTTGTTTATGCATATTGTAATTTTTCGAATTCCTGATTTGTGTATTGCATGCTTTTCTTAGGTATTTCATAACACATTTGCAGAATCTCTCAGGGCCACAGAGAAAAGAATGAAGTTTCACCAGGTATAGTTTCTGTCTTTCTATCAGACGGATGCTCTGGGCAACATCTGATGAAACACCAAGTCTTGCTTTGGGTCATATTGGAACATCCCTCTGTGCGCTTCCCCAGTAGAACCATGTTGATATCTGAATGATTCCACGGGTGATGCTCACAATCAGATATCAAATGAAGGCATGCAAGGTATGAATTTACCACACTATCCCAATTATTTCGACATAATTTAACAATGATCCAGAGCGTTTCCATGCCCGTGAAATCAGTTTTAATTGCTCTTATTTGCATGGAGATGGATTGTGATTTGGTTGAAACAGAGCATTTTAATGTGGCTGCTGAGCCTCTTAGAACAAATCTCATTTAATGCTATGCTTGATTCTAGAGGAAGTCAAGCCAGTCAAATGAGAAGGTAATTTTTAAATAATCATGCACAACAACAAAACAAAATGTGGAGGTCCTCTGAGGAAAAAGTTCAATCAGTGGAAAAAATTATATGCACAGTTGGGGGGAGTGTATCAAACAATTTCAATAGAGGAAGAGGAGGTGCATGAGGTTCCCTGCAGTATGCTCAGAAATCCACTGAAGAGGATTTTAAGAAAACGGATTGTAAAATAGCATGTTCTTCTACTCCCTTGGAAAACTTTGCAAGATGGCAGCAAATCTCACTGCAGCAAACAGGCAACAGTTCAAACGCTTGCTTGTGGCCGTCTTCACTCCAAACATTTCAGCTTGGCAAAAATAAATCAGTCCAGCTGGGTTCTTAGCGACGTGATAAATAGTGGACTACAGAGCTGCTGCGGTGCATATTCCACATCACTGGTGACACCATGAGCAACTGAAGAAAGACAACTGTCATTTAATTGACAGGTTCTCATTACCATAATAACCTAATCATGACCCTTCCTCAATTCTTTATTGACATGACAAAGATGGCATAGAACCTCGTGAATTTTCCACAAAGTTCTAATGAAAGCAAAATGGTTAATGTACGTTCAGCAATATTTTTATTTTATGTCCTACTTTATGGTGCTTTTTCAATTAGCTTGCGAGCTCATTAAAATCACCGGACCCACACCAATGACAATTTTTCCTGGCATCATGAAATGTTTACCAAGACAGAGTCTCAAACAGTTGAAAGACTGTCAACAGTTAAGCAATATGCTCTTCCCTACTATTTATCACAGTTTAAAAAAAAATATGAATTAAGACAATCTGCATCATGATAGGCATGTACAGCAAACTGTAAGGTGGTTGGAGAGAATAGGGCTGATGTGTAATTGTGAGGAATGACATAGGCCACAATATCTGCCACAGTTTGAGAGAGATCTCAATGTATGCGGTCATATCTAATGATGTTGAGAAGATCTGTAAATCCCTTTGTTGCCATGGAAACTGCACAGCCACGATGTACACCGTGTCAGTAGTGCGTTGTAGGCCGAACATCTTGTAGAAAGCCATCAACTCATCTTTCCTTTGGCTAGCACAGGGAAGTGCATATAAATCAATAAAAAATATCTAATAAAACCTCTGTTGCCTATAAAGAAAACACTATGCCATAGTTCCCAGTGCCAGCTATCTCACATGGTCACAACCCTTCAAACTCTTTCAAGCTTTACTCTGGTTTATTTCTAGCCTCTTTGTACCACACACAATATATCAGGGTTTACTTTTCTAGAATATTTGTATAAAAAATGTATTCTTGACAAAAAAAAACAAAAAAAACTTTTTTTTACATATTTACATGCATTTTACATATTTTCCTTTTTAGTTCAAGAGCATTATTGTTCATCAAAAATATTTAGAATTTTTTTGAGCTTGGCATTAGTTGACAAGGAGGTTCTTTACTAGACTTCATGGATGACTTTGACCTTGCTTTGGAAATTATGCATTTTATTCTGTCTCGTGTCAGGTTCCATTTACTTACCTGTATATCTGCTGTTTCTCCAGTAGGACACAACTTCTTCCTCTTGTTGCGTTTTTCCCCCCAAGGGAAGCATCTACAAAAGTCATGCAGGAACTCATAAATCAAACTAGTACATGGCAGTTTATTTTTTTCTTTTTCTTTTAAATTCCCCAATACAGATATCCTCACTCAGATTTTCAGGCTCAGAAATGCAAATTGCAGATTTTTTTTTTTTTGCTGTATTTTGAAGAGAATAATTTTTTCCCCCCTTTCATTCATTGATTTGAAAGAAAGCTAAGCAGAGGCCTCCAGTCCCAAGAGGTAAGAATAAGACAATGCAATATGGCAGCCTAATAGAAAGGTACAGCATTGAACTGCTGAGACAGCATTGTTCTCTACAGACTGGTTCAAATGTCTTCTTTTGACTTAAAAATTGTACAGCTCATGCAATATTTAAAAGGATAAGGCTCGATTAACAACTGGAGTGCTACACTTCTTTTGATCAGGACACACTCATGGGGAGAGCAGTTAGCTAAAGTCGCTGGGATAAAAGCGGATGTACTCCTAAAGAGACATCCACGAGGACAACACTGAGTGTAGGAGAGTTTGCCTGCCCTGTTCATTGTCAACCCATGAGGTATTTTGCATTATGTATCTGCCCCGCAGACAGTCCATATAAGGAAACACTTCAAACAATTATGAATCAAACTCAATGTGTTGTGCTTCCACTACAGTTAAAGAGCATGAGGCAAGACAACCACAGCTCAAAGGCAAAACAACTTCTTCATTTTTAAGACATGACTGCCACACAACTGTAAGTATAGACCAGCACTTTAAAATATAACAAACAAAATATTATACATTGTATTCTACATACATTATACATAAAAAATAACGATGTTGTCCAATATTAAACATCTCTTACATATGTTTTTAGAGTAAATCTTTTCTGATGTGTTAATTAGCATAAATGGACTCAGACTCACACTATCCTTCTAACACAATTTTACAACAGCTCATGCTCCTGTCTCCTGGGGATATCTTACCCAACCTGAACAGATGCCATAAACAGGCACACAGACACGAGGAGGAAAAACAGACTGTATTATCATCTGGCATGTTCTCCTCTGCTCTTTACAGAGGCCCAATATTGGATTTTGAGAGCTCATAGGAATATAATTAGAATCCGATGCTTGACAGACAGAAAAAACTAATGAAATGGATCACCAGTAATGTCTATTTTTTAGAAAAGAAGTGAAAACTTTGAGTTGTTGGAGCCAGGGAAGTGACTCAGTGATGAGTGCGTGTTTGCGGAACGAAAACACTAAGACATTAAAACCGCATTAGATGACCAAACCTACTGGGATGAAAACATTCTTTGAAAAAGTTCAATGTTAATGCATGAGGCAAGCCTTGTCTCAACCGCAAGACACTCCGGTGAAGATTTCCTCTGACAGCTTTTCCATCTTTCCATATGGTCCTGGTTCAACCTTGGTCACAAAGCTATTATTTCTAATCTGGTACAACCATAACTATCTCCTGGAGTTCCCCCTCTGTGTCCTTTGCCATATTCTGAGCTATGCGTGAGCAAGGCTGTGCGTTCCTATTTAACTTATAATGGTAATCTGAGGGCTTATCACATATTTACCAAAGCTCATGGCACCTTCATGAGCCATGTTTGACTATCTAACTGTACACAGACTCGGTGAGTCACTTCACTCCCACAGAGGATTGCTTTTAGGAGATCTCAGAAACAAAGTCCTATCAACAAAACCAAGCATCCTCATCATCATCACAACCTCCACCGTTGTCTCCATGTAATTAAACACTCTCTTCATGATTAAAAGTGAATTTTTACTTCATAATTATTTGCTACTATTGTAGGAAGATTGAATAACTAAATAATTCTTAAAGATGTGCCAATAAGATCAAATTCTTGGAAATAACTACCTTAGGGCTATATAATATTGTTTTGAAAAGATGTAGACACTTGGACTTGAATAATGTTGTGAATGTGGTGATGAACAGGATTCTGTATAAATAACCATAGCTATAAACGACTTACGATATGACAGTGGTGGTCAAGTGTTTGAGTCTGAGAGCACATCTACAGACCTGAATAAATCGCTGTGTGTGTGCTCACATCCTCAATTCTCATACAACAGCTGGTATATTATTTTCCAGAAACCATAGCTGAGGTAACAAGCACTCTTTGTTTACCCTGCCCCAGGGTTTGTCATACTAATAGAAGGGTTATCTGCACCCCCCCACCTCTACCCCACTCCCTACCCCAAACTGACCCCCGCCTCCGACCCCTACTGAAAATAAGTCCTATGACAGCTTGCTATGGCAGGGTTTGAGGACAGAGTAAGACCCTACTACACCAGAAAAATAAGTGTCAAATGTGTTACTCTTGTTCTGACCTCTGCCACCAGTGTTGTCCTTAAACATGCAATTATAATAAAATAACTGAGCCCACGGTACATGGCATGTTCCATCCCATATGCATGATATTCTACAGAATTCTATCATGTTTGTGCACTGTTAAATACTTAAAATACCATCTTACCAAATACCAAAACATTTTATACTTTTTTGGCGTGTATGCTAGATTGTTTTTTTACACACCAGCATGTGAGCAGCTGTCCATGTATGTTGCCCCCTGACACCATGCCCCTCCCCCATTGACCCTCTTTCAACCTCACCCGGTCTACAACTTGGAAAATCACCGCGCGCAGAAGGAGCCTTTCAGTCAGTCTGATTCAAAGCATTCACAATACGAGACGGAGAAAGGACAGCGTTGGAGTGTTGGAGCTGTCACAACACAAAATAGGCACACAAGGAGGCTCTTAAACTTTTGTAAATGCACGGCCAATCAGAAGTACAAAACAAGCCGTTAACAGAGATAATGTTAGTGCATGTGCCTTTTTATCGACGATATGGAATTATATGACATGCATATCAGAAGTTGTTCAAGGCTGGTCGTGTAGAAGGACAGACCACTTCAAGAGAAAACTGATGGTAAGTTACATCAATTCAATAATGCATGTAATGCTACAAGTAGTGTCTCGTTGGCAATTATTTTAAAAAGACGATGTTGCGATTACAACTTAATTTTTCTCAATGGGTTTATTATGGGTAAGTATTATGTTTGCATGTTATCTACTGTCGCCAAATCGTTTTCACAGACATTTTTCAGTGCGTTTCTTCAGAACCTAAATGGTGAAACCGGGGGCTTTGCCTTCCCGAATAACGGAGTCTATTCAGAGTATAGGTACCAGCATGGACCCGCTGCTCGTGTTGGATGAATGGCTGTATTCTGCACAAACTCCGGAGTTGAAATAGTTTTCTCTGAATTTAAACATAAACTTGAAGATGCTGCACACAATCTGCGTCGACCACTGTAGCACATGGAGTGTCATCCTAGCTACTGGTTAATTGATATTGTGCACAACACATCGCAATTCGGCGAGTATTTTTTTTTTTTGAATTTATGCAATGCAGCTAGGACAGTGTTTTTGAGGATCAGTTGATACAATACACCTGTGTGATAATACATGCATTTTGACCACTCCAACGTAAGTAGTATATAAATACTGTATGTATGGGGACCCATCTTGAACACAAAGCAAAATAATTGTTTTACAGCAGAATCTGTCCAATAGGAGCGCACAAAAGGAGAGCAACGGAGTGCCCCTCGCGCTCTTTGTCCTATCTGAGACTGGACAACACACTTTGCAAAAGCCTTTTATTATACATTCTAATCAATAAGAATATTTTTCTCTTTCAGGAAGATAAGGGTGAGCTCTGATTATTCCTTGTATTTATTGTTCCGTGTTGGCGACTGATTATGACTACAAGAGCCTCATACTTACTATAGGATATTACAGAAACACACACCTAAGATACAAAGTTTTTCCAAGTTTCAGAAATATACCCATGTACATTATGCATCTACTGTTCTTACTTACCGAATTGCCTGAAAAATGATTTGAGTGAAGTGCCCACATGAGACACCTTCTATAGCTGGGAAGCCTTAACACTTAATCCTTTTCTGTATGAGCTACAAGATAGTATTCCCAATCTTTATAAAACCTCAAAGCAGACTCCGAATTGAAGTTGCCATGCTTCCAAGAACACAGACTATTTAAATCTCTAAAAATAAATAAATAAATGTTTATATGGTTAGGTGTGGTGTATTGTCTCCTAATCTATCCAGAGGTTTACAAAGGCCTGGTATGGAGGTTGTTCGGGGAGAAAAGATGTGGGCAGGATAATTATTGTGGGAATTCTTTTTCTTTGTGAAATATATTATTAGACATTGAGTGGGTCGAATGATGAAATTACTTGCTTTCCAGAATTCAGCAGGCCTGCCGAAATGAAAGATCTAGCTTATTGAATTTTTCCCCTACAAGAATCTTCAAAGCCATAAAAAGGATTTTGAAAAATTGTCGGTAATACAGTTAAACTACAGTTTGTATTTGCATGAGTTCCCCTTAAGGTCAGATAGATTTAATTACCTTGTTGTATTACAACGTTACTTTGAGCTTTGATAATGTGTGGTGTTGGTATGGTAAAAAAGCATTAAATACGCTGAGTGTGACTGACACAAATTAAAGCGTAAATATTTCAAATATGTTTTGTAATTGCCTCCAGCACAAAGAAGTGCCTAGATTTACCAATAAATTAATAAACATAAGTTCCTACCAGTTATTTAAATACATTTACATTTAATAGATTAACTACATACAAATTTTGGTTGTTGCTGCAATTACCTCATGACTGTCATTACTGTAGCCCTGGCATAGCATTGGGGACAACTTTTTTTTGAGCAATGAAAGCTGCCATTGGCTGAGAGATTCCTGCGATGAGACCCCACGAAGGAATGGATCAAACGTAGAACTATTCATTACGATCCTCATACAGACAGGGGAAGGGTATGCTTTGTCATTGAACTCAGTAGGGGTGGGGGGATTTCTCCTGTACCAAAAGGGGGTTCAGTTTTCCATTACCCTGGGTATTCATTTTAACTGCTTTGTTATGGCCTCCTACTAATGAAACGTGGAAGGAATGTGCTAGCACACAACATTACATGCAACGTACATTACTGCCGGCTCTTTTTCTTTCATGGCCTGGGGTCATTAAGCTTAGTCACCCATCACATCCAACCATGTATCTGCCTGTACAGTTCCTTAGTATTATTGACTTGGAAAATGGGAATGTACGAGAGCTTTGGGGATCCTTTTGTATATGGGTTTCCATAAAAGCAGAACCTTTGAATAGGTCCTTAATTTCATCTGGGGATTTGCTGGTATTGTACCACCAGCACAATCCAGTGTTAGATGATTGGCTTTGTGTTCTTTACAAAGTGTTTCCAATTTAAGCTTGCTACTTGATTTCTCCAGACATTAGCGGTCTAAACGAATGAAGACTTTCATGTGGGTTGTTCTGCCTTCTACCTTTTATGAATACATGGATTTAGAATAAAAGCAAACCACCAAATTAAACAGATCTTTGGATGAACAGATTCCATATTAATGTTTGGATTTTCATGGGAGAATGTGCCTTTTTTACCCATTCATCACCCGTCAGACAGTAGGGTATTGTTTGAGAAGAGATTACATTCTCTGGGCTGTCAGCCTGGACTGTTTAGTGGGCCATTTGCGTTTGTCAGAAATCAAAAGCACTAATAACCGTTGTGTTGCTGACTGCCAAAATCAATCTGACTGTGTCTCCTAATTTGGCTTTTCTCAATAATGATGCCTGGCCTGGCAGTCTTGGGGTGAGAAATGAGCACTTTGCTGTAGGACGTCCCTCCCATAGGCACACATGGTCATTCCCCCACCAGCTGCAAAATATCTCAGAATCTCAGAGCAATTCCTTAGAAATACTGGACTCCCCCACAGACTCCCTGCTTCCTGATCCGTTTCTCTGACCTGAGAACAGACCCGTTTTCGCTCTTTCGGAACACGATCCGTGTCCTTTTTTAGCCTGAATGTTTGAAGGCCAATTCTGTGTTTTCCCAATGAGGCGTTTGCCCTCTTTTTTTCAAGGGTGTTTTATTTCAACAGGCCAGAGACAGCTCCGGGAGGGTTATCGTTCCCCCAAAGTGCGTCAGGGAACAGTGTAGCCTGACAGGTTGGGCCAAGGGCATTGAAAGGAGTACACACACCATCAATCCCTCAGCCGTAAGGGACAAGGCTAGCATGCTGACAACAATTTGGTCAGACTACCCCTACAAGAATCCTCAATGCCATAAAAATAACTATGTCAATCAGTGTCAGTGGATTAGCATTCATTTGGTTGTTGTGAATGGCATCTGTAACCCAAAATGTTCACGATTCACCACTCACAACTAGCACTTTTAAAACCATGTACAGAATGTACAGAACTATTGTACATTATGCTGGACCAGGCCAAGCCATCTGTTAGTAGACAGACTAGCTCTCCAAACAATTTGTTTTTGGCCTCTATCCTGCATCTTCTTGAATTAGTTTGTGTGCCATACTAACTGTCCTCATATCGCTAGAATGTAAAAAAAATACTTAGGCTATGCCTCCTCTTCTTTCTTGTGGCTTAACATATTATGTTCTGTTGCTTATGCCCCCCCCCACCCCCCCCATTAAATAGGTAATAGCTTAATGCAGTTAATTATGTAGAATGTCTGAATATAGTTGACTAGAATGCAGCGTGTGTTTGTGTCACCTTTGACAATACAGCAAGATATGCTGATTGGCATGCGTTGTTTCCTACCCATTCTAAAGTCAGTCCTCTGGTTAGTTCAGCTGTCTATCACAACACTGTTGGTCTTAAGACTCACAGACTTTAGCACCAGGCTTGTCACTGGCAACTCTTTGTTGCCAACATTTCTCATTGACTGCTGTTTGAATGAGCAGCTTTATGTGGGCTTCCGTTTCTGTGACAGCAGGCTCCGGCTTCTGAGGAAACGCCTCGTGGCGGAGATGACATCTGACAGTGATGCAGTGTGGAGTTGGACTGGGACTGCCAGTGAAATAATAGTGTGTGTGAGAGAGCCCTGTGATGGATTGTCCCTTCGATGAAGTTGCATTATGCATTCCTGATGGAAAGCAGTGGATCACCGGGTCAGATGCATGTGGACAGTAGAGCCTTTAACCTCTCTAGACACTGGTTTAGATGTCAGCCCAGAGAACCACGTCTGTTTGGTTGATAAACATCCAGTAATTAAGTTCAACAGGCTCACAGAAAATCATCTGTTTCATCTTGTGAATGATCTAAGCCGGAGTCTTTTGTCCGGTGTGGTTCGCTGTAGGAAGCATTGGGAGGTCTGATATAATCATTGCATTCTTGACTCTCGTCCTATCTCTTGTAGGCCCTTGGAAAACATTTCAATGTATGAGTCATACTAGGTTTAGACTGTGTTAACTTTGAAAAGTAGAAACGTATGTTGTAGTACTCGCTTATTAAGTAGAACATGAAACTGCAGAGTAAGAAAGTGATTCTGGCAGTTCCTCTTGCCACTTCTGCAGTGTGTCATTGCTTGTATTGAAACAGACTGACTTTTATTTTTCTCTCTGAGTGTGCACTGTAATGAAATAAGCGAGTGCAGCAAACAGATCTTTACTATGTTTGACCCAATTTTCAACTGGATATTATGGCCTTAAGTGGTGCATGAGGGCTTTTTCCTTATTATAAAGTGGCCAAATGCTAAACCCCAAAAATTACATCTTTGCAATGCTTTTGGCTTATAGTGTTAGCTTGTCTTGTCATTATTTAATTATACAGTGTAAACCCATTTCTACCTATGATGCAGCAGTGCTATTTGGTTTTAAGTTATACAGTATGTCAAAGATATGTGTAACGCTAATATCTAACACTGGACTCATCTTATTACTCTTCATACTGTCTTCAAGAAGTGCAATCCTGCAATGTCTTGGGTCAGCAGAAAGGCCCGGTATTAGTTGTCGTGTGCGCCTCACTGCAATATCGGTCTTCCATATGTCACTGTAATAGGCCTCTGGGCCAATGATAGTCAATCATTGGCGATATCCGGTCATTTTCCAATTACCTCTAGCTACTGTCTTTACGACAAACTGTAAAACCTTTCAATACCACACTCGTTCTTCACCTCACTTTGCTTCCAGATTGCTTTTGTTGCTCCAGACCCATTCCCTCGACTGACTTGCTGCTTTGTGTCGTTTCTTAGCAGAACAAAATTATATGATAACCCAGTATTCTATTTTATGTTTCGAAACCTGTCGCTTTCTTTGTAATTACATCATCATCGTCAGGGGCCTGAGGGGTATTTAACCAAAATGTGTGGCGCGGTGCTTGTTTGCATCTTCGTTTTACTGCATAGTAAACAAAAACCTACCATGCACTTGCCAACCAGTCTTATGTCTCAGTGGGGGGTTAAAGGTGACCATTCAGTTCCGTTTACCAGAGAGTCTAGAAATGTCCAGTTGAAGTGTCACAATATCATACTGGGTTGTTCACATCCTGCTAGGTTACAAAGTGTGTAAGCCCTCCAAGGTTGTCAATATATTTTAGAAAGTTAAAAAGAAATGCACTTTGCAATTCTTTTCCTGATTAGCGCTACAATCATTTTTGTTGGATTATTTATACCTGCCAAATGAATATGTGCCTGGCATTTCATATCAGTGCCGCCAGGCACCATTAGTTTATACTTTGACACATCAGCGAACGGAAGTACACTGTGGGATTTTACCCTGGCCAAGATGGATGTGCCGCTTAAAGTCATAACTTCTGTCCCCGCCCCCCATTTGTCGAGACATAGCCAATCAGATACAGTTGTGATTAAATAGCTTTTGCTCCAATCTACTTTCAAAGCATGCTGAAATAGGACGGATGGGTTGTTGTGATTTATGCTTAACTGCGCATTCAATATACAATGGAAGTGATCAATCTGCAAGAGAGGCGAAACATATTGGCAATTTTAAAAAAGATTCCAAAGAAAGTAGATTGTGGAACTATAATAATCCCACCTATTACTGAGGCCTTGATGATGCAGCTTTAGCTTTGACCCTTAACTATTAACCCCAAATAAGTATTTGTCCTTCCCTCAATCTTCACAAACTAATGCCATAAGAAAAGGCCACGATTCAGCACCTCACATAATTTGAATATCCACTCACCAAATAATTGCTGTCTGTCCTCCGGGATGCCCGTAGGGCTGCATCTCCCTCAACCTTTTTCCCCGTTCTTCAATTCCTGAGAGGTGCTGCAGAGAGCAGCCATCCGGCTGGATAATACATTTAGTTTATTCACACATTTTCTAGGCAGACATGGGGCAGCACTCTCCAGTTGACACCCTTGTCTTGCAGCAGGGAAAGGCTGCTGTCTGTGTATACAGAAGAGAGCACAAGACTTTAATAATAACTTTAATTTAAGAGCGCCTTTCTTGCAACCCAAGAACACTTGAAGTAAACTAAAGGAGCTTTTGATGTTTTAGGTGTAGAAGTAATCAACTCCGGAAACTCATGCTTCTTTTTTTAATGACAATGACACAGTTACACTTAAAGAGAGTGAAAGGTCCCCTATCCAGACCCCTGGCTGACCTCCTCGGATTGAATTAGTGGAGATGATGCTGTGTTGGACTTTTGTTCAATGCTTAAACAGCTTCCAGTTGTCTGAGGGGGATTTTATCTGAGGGGGTGTTTCTTGGAACTAACACTTGAGTAATCCTGCTGTGTGTCAAGATTACGAGGAATAAATCTCAATGTGCAATGTAAAAAAAGTCTTATGTTGAAATGGAAATAACTGAACCCCCCCCCCCACCCCGCCTTTTCTAGTGAAACATTAAAATGTAATTATAGTTATCTTACTATTAATATAAGCTATGTTTTATTGAGGCCTGATGATCAAGGAACTCACTCCACTTCTCCTTGCTGGGCTCGAAAGCATATGAGACGTGTGCTCCTGGCAAGCCTGCTAACCTGCACTGTTAAAAAAACGACTCAGGCAGCGATGCTATGTGTTCCCTTTCTCTCGCTACTGTGTGTCTGCCAGCGGAATCTGACGGTCTGTGGTTAGACACACGCAGCGGGGGCGATGAATTACAGGGGATATTAGGGAGTGCTCCTGGCCTCCAAGCTGGTCTACTCAGAGTGGGTTTGGAGTGTGGGCGGTCCATGCAGCACACGCAGACACTGGAGAGCAGAGCGGGACAAGGAGAGCAGACAACATTCGTTTGATCGGCACTCTAAAACATCGAGCCACACTTCAAGTGCATTTCCACTCTGTAATAATAAAAGAAGTGTACGTGTGATATTTCTAAAATCAGGTTGATTTTTGTAGTCCTTGCATGAAAGGGTGGTTGACCGCTAACGAGTGGTGATGCTGTCACTGATTAATGCATTGTGGTGACAGCAGCTTCAGCCTTGGTTAAGTGTGTCCAAAGGAAATGGACTTTGATTTCAAAGACGCTGTCTCTTGAAGGAATCAATTGATGGCTGGACTAGAAATCAAACAGAATTTCTATTGAATTGTCTCAGCAGCAATCTTCATTTGAAGAGTTGCAGTCCACTGAGTATTCAGTGATTTAGCACCTTAGAATGACTGTCAATTTGATGTATGATTCGACATTGATCTACTACAACAGTTTAAGTCTTTGTATTTAAAAGTAAGTGAAGTCCTCTTTTAGAGGGTAATGTGTATGTACTTTCTGGTAGAACATGTCTGTAAGGGTATGGGGGTATTATATTGAAAACCCTAGTGTTTACAGTTTTGGCTGTAGTAGTAGTCATTTTGAGCACTCAGCACAGTGGTTTACGTGGCGATTATGGTTAACCCATTTCAGAAGGTTGTTTTTAAAAAATGTTGTTTTTTGTTGTTTTTGTTTTTGAAATTGTTTTTGTTTTGGTCTCAACTCAGTTGGTTTACCAACTCGAAGTGTATCTTTATCATAAATATAGAATAGCTTTTTACAGTTGTGTCAAAGACGTCAAGTAGTGCAGTGGGTGAGTAAATACGTTTTTTGGGGTACTTTTGTTTGGGACTGTGGTAGAAGGAGGTTTAAAAAAGAACCTTTTTTAAAACAACTGCCACATAACAAAAACAAGTCGTTACTGAAGTGGTCTTGCCTTCTTCGCGCCAAGTGTTCTCTTCCCTTTCTCATTGGTTCAGTTTTTCCGGCGTTTGTTGTTTTGGGCTGATGCCAGTTGTGGTGCGGGTTGTGTTACGAGATATTTAACTGGAAACAGTAAACATTCCTTTTGGATAAATTACATTCCACTTTTCCTCAGGTCTGCCTGCTTGACAAATGAGAGATTAATACGAGATTGAACCTTGTTCCAAATAAATGGAGCATGCTTTTTAAAGCCTGTAAACATTCACAGAAGTAGGACCTAGAGCAGGTGTTTAAATGTTTTTTTTTATTTTTTATGAAACTATTATATTATTTTAGGTAAAGCAACTTGCTGCAACAGCATCCGTAATGAAATGTGTGACCAATAATTCATATTATTTAATGTTGTGTCATTCTATCTTTTCATCTTAAAAAAGAATATGACACCAGAAGGAACTTGAGAATGTATTAAACTGTTGCAATGAAAAAGCTCTTCTTAGTACACAGACTGGTGGAATATAAGTGAGGATCTCCTCTTTGTTTCATCTTGAGAAAAAAAGGTGTTGCAGTGAGTAGGAGGTGGGTGTGAACATGTGACTGTTCTGTGTAGTCAGTGTCATGCTTCCATTGAGACGTCCATACTCGATGTGTCCTACTTAGATTATTCATGAGCATGTAAATAGAACCCTCTTGAAGCGTTTTACTTGCAATCAACAATTAAAGATCTGCATTTCTCATGCCTTTTTTCCATTTATTAAAGTAGATAATGATGGCTGATGGAGTTCTCTTTTTGGTGTGGTCGCCCACGATGTGGCTCGCCCCACTGGTGATACATTGGACCTTGAGGGAATAAGATGCTGATTGGCACATCCTTCATACATCGCAATCAGACACAATCCACCCACACAGCCTTAGCGAACAGAAGAATTCACTTCAAAGTCACCGATTATTCTAGGTCAATGCACTGTGCAATGTTTTAGAAATTTCACAAAAACAACTCAGAACTCTCTCCCTCTTTTTGACTGACTTATCTTTCAACCCACATCAACCTTTTGAGATGTTAACCGCCAATGACTGTTTGATAGTGAGAAGGAGACAGATATAGCTGACTTGGAATGCAGCATTTTAATTAGCAAGAGACTACCGTGGCAGGTTAATGAATATTCAAGGACAAATTTCAATGTATGAAGTTAAGATAGTTTAATAGAACATAGATACACATATACACGGCAGCCAAATAATTTTACAGTATTGAAATGCAATATGCTGCTTTTGAATTATTTGTGCGTATTCTCTAGTAAACATTATAAATAACCAACACTTACATTTCACCTAATTAATTTTTAATTGGAAGCTGTTTTATAAACACTGCCTTTTTTTTTTGCATACAATCCAGAAACTTGAAATATGATTCTTGTCATTAACCAAAGATGTTATTTTTTTTATATTTTCCAAAAGGAAATTAATTTCCCGTTAGATTTCTGTCTGGCCTCGCCATCCTTTGGAAAAATGCGTCCAGGTATTAGCACATTCAGACCTTCTTTAGCATATTTTTTTATGGCGCTCCAAACTAGTCTATACATATACATTACCACAATCAATAATTCAAACTATAGCCATTGTTTTTCAGCACTGGTTATGACACCCTCATGAGCACTTATTCCCCTCGTTTGAGGCACGGCTTAAAAGAATGTGCTAAAGAAATTATAGTACTGAATAAAAGATTGCGGGGAATGCTGAAGTGGCCCGTTTCTTTTGATTGCTGTCCAGTGGGTATTATGAACTAGAGGGCACAGGTCAGGGTTTTTGCGCCTTCCACCTAGATTAAAATGTGCGAGGACGATGGGGTTAATTCTTGCTGACAGTCCCTTTGTGGGTTCAAGGGTGGGTTTTACAGTATGTGCTCCACTGGGACCAGCTGCATCAGACTTCCTGGAGATTGGACTCTGATCTGTGGTCATCCCTGGGTGTGAATCTGAGGGTTGGTGATGGATGACATCACCTTTGGGTAGCAAGCAAGAGCAAGATTGCACTGGAGCTGCAATGAATATTGATCCTGCCCGTCTTTCTTGCTTTTCATGGTGTATGATTCACATTATTGGATTCAGCCACGGTGGCTTGACAGAACCACTGGATTTGGGCAGGAAGAGACACATTTGCCATTTGCCACATGGGTTAGTCTTTGTTCAATTATCAAATGTCTCCCTCAAACCTAGTTAAGACACCTTTGTCAGGATGCTTCTGCTGCTCTCCTTCTATTGTAAAGTCTAATTTCATGGCTGACTAGAGCTGGTTGGTCCGCCTACTACTTGCTCCAAACAGTGATGTTTCTACCATTAGATTCCGTTTATATTAATTAAGGCAATCAACCTGCTGTGTGAAGAAAGCTTGAATGCTCTTAAATTGAGGGAGGCATAGAGTGCTGCTGGGGCAAGTGGGTATGGCATTCATTGGCCATTTATCACTTTGCTCAGCCAATCAGTATGCTTGTTGTCAGGCTCCCGTCTGTGCTACCCCTCATGCAAATCTTTAATCATTGCGTGTGCGTCACCGACGAGAGAGAGAGAAAGAGAGTTTTTTCCCCCCGATCTGACTCGATCAGTGACTATACTATATACTCTTCAAATGCCCTACGTGCTTTTGTCATATCTCTCGCCCTGTGGCCAGCCTACCACTTGTGGTTTTGGAAGTGTCATGGAGGTGAACTGTTGTCAACTTCCGTTCTGCAAGTTGTAACAGATCATAGCCATGCAGATGAGCAGCTACTGTTCAAATGCCAGTGCTGTTTAACAGCTTTGGCTCCAAACCAGTTTTGAGTGGCAGGCTCATTAATGATAAACCCATAACTGGAATGGACCTGAGTCAGCGGTACAGAATCCATAAAGGTCTTTGAAATTTTTTTTTTTAAAGAAAGTGAAATGTTTGGAATTTCTAATGTAGCTACTGTGCTATAGAGATCCTAATAAGAGTCCCCATGTCCAAATTCAGTAAAAAGATTCTGAAGATGGGATGGGCTTATTTTCAGGGTCCGATTGGTCATGCTCTGGCACATTCTAACTTGTTATGCTATTGCTTTAGCTTTTATAACCTTAAATGCCAAGTTACCACAGACTGATTGACATGCCAATGGTTATGCAGACGGGCTTCAAGCTACTAGTAAAACATTCTTGTGAATGTTTTAAATTTGTAGCTTAGAGGACAGGTTTACAAGTTAATTTAACTATGACTAGTTGGTTCATTATACTATATCATACATATTGCAGATGCTTTCACACTTCATTACAAACCATTTCACAGTTATAGTTTCAATCGACGTATTTTCTGTTTTGCTGTTAGTCTTGAAACCTTCTAATCCAGACTTCCTCTGATTTACCACAAGATACTGTCATGTGTATACTGAGTAAATTGTCTATTTTTCATATATTTCTGTTCGCAGCAGTATTGATTAGATTTTCTTGAGCTTATCAGTCTGGCTGTGGTAAAAATGCGAATGGTATTCTAGCACATTTCAGTATCATAATCTCTAATTTCCCTGTTGCTTAAACCATGAACCATAAATCAAGCAAACACTGTCACACACTTTAAACTGCATAGTATAAGTAATGCTGGATGACGTCAGACAAGACCTACATTTCCCTCTATAGAAAGACACTACATCAAAGAAAGGAGACATGGGGTTGGGGAGAAAACTTTTGAAGGAGAGACATCCTAAATTGAAAAGCTACTTTCCCCAGTTTAAACTGGGTTATACCAAGCAGAGTGCAGTTCTATCTTTCCCAGGCATTGTGTATAAAACAAGAGCAATACAGGGACAGTCTACAAGGATTACAATATTGTGACAATTTTCTGTGTTCAAATATAGGGAGTAATTTCTCTCCAAAGTGTAGCCTCAGAGGATTGGTGCATTTGCTTTGAATGAAAGAAAGAAAAGGGCAATATTGGGTACATCGGCAGCCAATGCCATTCGTTTGCTTTTTGGGGAATGTAGGACAGAAAGCTCTCTTAGTGCCTGGTTATAAATGTAGCAGATTTGCTCTCCACTACAGCCTTCATGACTCAACTGTCACCTAGTATAGTGCATTGGAGCCTGGCAACACCAATGTGGGGAGCTTCTTGACCTTCATAATGTCTCAAAGGGATAGCAGTGCATAATACAACATCCTTTCCAAGCACGTTAAGTAAGAACTAGCATGAAACAACACATGTGTGGAGAGATGTATTTATGCGTGCCTGCATTCTGCCGTTGAATACTTTTCTAGATGTCGAAAGTTTTTTGATAAGTTTTGTTTTTACTGCGTAAAACAATATGTGATTAAACTAAACATGTATTCTTGCTAAGATGCTTTGCCAAGGCAGATGGCTAAATTGCAGTAATAAATAATGGCCCGGATTGAGGAGGTTTTTTAAATTACAGGAAATGTACCCACTCCCTGCAGCAAGAGACAAAGCAATTTGTCACACAAATAGCCTAAACGTCTGTGCTGACAATGATAGGCACAAAGAAAAGAGCTGCTAAGTGAAGTAAGGACTCAGAAGAGACCAACAATTAGTTGTCAGTGATTGTTTTCCGGGTTTTTTTTTTTTGCTTGACGCCTGCCTCTTTCTGAAGCCAGATGGACAGCTCCTTGTTGAGCAGAGGGCAGACTCAGCACAAAGCTGGGTGATTGCCTCCCCCGATCCCCCCTGAATGACAGGGTCGACAGTAAGGAAAGCTCTCTTTCTAATGAGTTATTAAGGCCATGGCACACAGGGAATGAGGTCTCCACGCTGAAGGTACAGGCCATTACCACTGATTCCAAGTCTTCTGAATTTATTTATAACCATATGTATTTCATTTCGTAAATGAATAAGAGCTGAGAATTGTCGCTGTGTTTTGATCTTTCTCATCAGACGTTGGTCTGGCCTGGAGCGTTTTTGACTCCCGGCCCCTAATTTATTGGACTCCCTCGAGAAAATTGATATTTCATTTTCTCTCCGACAGACTGTTTGAGGTGTTAATTTGTGTTGGAGGTGAAGTGAGATACAATTATGATGAGTTTCATTCTCCACCGTAAGTGCAACAGCAGTGTCTCCTGATTATCTCATGTATTTTGAAATTGAAGGTCAGACAACATTTGCCTTGATGTGTCTTTCCCTGCCAACAGCATGCACATCATTCACATGTGCTCGACTCTTGCCCGCCTATTTCATAGATGTTTGATGGACAGGAGAACCATGTTTGCTTTATGAATGGAGCAGTCTGTCAGACTGCTGTCCCTGCTGCTGAAGTTACCTGACTGATTGATTTAGGCTTAGTCTTCCCGGGAGGCTGACATCTCTCTTGCTCCCTCTATCTCTCCCCTGCACTGGCCATCTTCTCTATCTGTCATCCTTCTACTTCTTTGCCTCCATCGGTAATAGCCCTGGGCAAAGGGACCCCATTGACTTCGGCCTCGATGAAGGACACGAGCAGTCAATAAGTGCTGATGGTACGAGGACTACAGATGAGTGCATGCTCATCTGCACCATTAGGAGAGCTTTGCTTGTTGAGATAGATTGAGCTTGTTACCTAAATAGCTAAAGATGTCTGCCCACTTTTGTGGCCTTGATAAAATTTTTTTGGCTTGTAGGTCTGGGTCATAAAAATATTCAATGGCTTATTGTTACGTCCACCAAATTTTAGGTGTGTCTCCTTTGTTTTGCTCTTCCTTCCGGTTCCCTACGATAGTTTTGGCGTGCCATCATTTGTTGTGGCTCTCGTCTACGGCTTTAAACGGCTTTCGTAACACTTCTTGTCTCCCCTACCTCAAAGTCATCGCAGGGACATGTACATCCCCAGCAACGCTATGAGTGCAGAGAAGAACTGGAGGAAGGAAAATCTCAATCCTGCACTCATTTGAAAGCCATTAGTCACTGCCTGCAGTTGTTTGGCGATTGATATTGATCACTGGGAAGTAGGGAGCAATTTTTAAGAAAGAAAAGATATCTGACTGTGGCTTTCAATTCTCCACAGCAGGTTCTTTCAGAGGAATCTTTTGTCTTTCTTCTCTACTTTTTTAATACAGAGTGAAGTTTTCTTTTTTCTTTTTTTCGTTAGGCAGTAAAGGGTGAAATGTGGCTGTCATCGGGAGCCGATTATTCTGTCCGCTGTCACAAAAAAGAGAATGTGACTTGCCTCTGGGGTTGCTGAAGGCCGAGATGGAAGGAAATGACATTACGCGAGCACTCTTCATTCGCCATGCTATCAGCTCCTCCTCTGGCTGTGAGAGATATGGAGGGGGGTGGCCATATCAGGAGTCGTGAGAGAGGCGCAAAGACTCTGTTCCCATGCTGTCCTTATCTCATGCCAGGTATGAGCATGCAGGCTCCAGCCAACGCATTTGGCACCACTTTAGCCCATCGTGTTGGTCTGTTTATAGGTGTCTCTGTCTGACACAGGTGGTTCAGCAATATTTATGTTTGTGAGAAATCTGCAGTCATTGAAAAGGCTAAATAAACTCCCAAATCCTTGGTTCGGCTATCTTCTAAGCATTACGTTGCGATACATTCAGCTGCAAGCTGCTGGCTTAAGTCCTGTTGTAAACAAAGCCCTGAATATATACTCTGTATAGGAAGGTGCATTATTTTTTAAGCTACCGAGTTCCTTCGACATTAGACACTGCCTCAGTCCTTATCTCTGGCCCACTGTTGATGCACGTGGCTGCTCAGGAAGAAATACAATTTTCTAGTAAAATAATCCTTCAGTCCCTTCCCGGCCAGGTATCACTCATACCCTTCATCCTTCCCTGGGAGTTGCAGCATGACATACAGAATGGTGCCTTCCGGTTTGAGCGCATCCTCTTTTTCCTTATCACAGCCTCCACATTGTGACTGTGCTTCCCGCCGGCAGGGACGTTGGACCTCGACGAACCGCTGCTGTGCTGCAATCACAGATTAAAAGAGGAGAAGTCAATCAGCCTGTAGCATTTGTTTAACCCGGTCCAACCTTCTTATTGCTGAACTTTAGGTCAGCGTCAGGATTTGGGAGAGGGAAATGTGAGCTTTCCTCTCTGTGTCGCCAATGTTCTTTTTTTCAAAAGTGTTGGTTTGAGAGAAAATCTTTGGATTTTTTGTTTGACTCGCTCTTTATCAACGTGGTGTTGTCGTTGTCGGAGGTTTTTCTGATTACATAATGAATTCACAGTGAATTGCCTTGGGAGTTGGGTTGGGTTTCTGTGTAATTTTGATGTCCCACAGATTTGTCACTGTGCCATGAATAAGTTCAAGCATCCGTTGGCATTTCATTCCAATCAGTGCTATTCAGAGCAGGCACATATTTCTGTTTTCCATTTCAGTTGATTTTGCTGCTTACGCAAAGAAATAATTGCTCACCATCACAATTACAATAACAAAAAGAAGGTGTAAGTGGAACTCACTATACTGTGTAGACAAATCATTTGTTTAATCTTTTTTTTTGTCAAGGCAGTGGTATAAACTCGTCCATATGCAATTTCACATACTATTTTAGATACTGTTTAACTCAGCAGAAAAGGCAAGCGTATCCTTCCGTTTTGAAATGATGGAATTGACATGTGTTATGGTCTCCCTGTCATCTGCCCTGGGGTTTGACCTGACTCTTGAATCGAGCCGGAGTGTAAATGTAAGTCAGCACTTTCAGAGGATGTGACTAACATCCCAAGCCTGGCCCCATCCTCTTGGTGGCACAATCATGCACACATTACAATACATCTCTGGGGATTAATACATCTTCTCTAACTAGGATAAAGGATGGCTCACACTTTAAGTATGGCTATTAATTTTCCTCATAGAGTGTGTTCACTTGGAGACTGTATTGTAGAAGAATAGATATTTAGGATAGATAGTTTCATAATCTTTACTGGGTATGTCGGTTAACTGCAGAATCTTTCTCTATCCCGACATCTGTTTTTCCTTTTTTCTAGGGAAACAGCAGTGACAGTGATGGTCTGTTCCTAAGAGACCAACATGGATGACTGACTACACCTCCCACAGCCTGCCTGTGTCCCCAGCTCCCCATTCATATCCCCTCCTGTTGTCTGTGTGGCTGGTGACCTTTGACCTCGCCACACCACCACCACCATGACCCATATGGACTACAAATACAGCCTGCTGGGCTCTCCGGTGGATGACTACAGGCAGAGGCCACTCCTACTCCAGGTGGATGACGCGCCCATCAACCTGTTTGCCGTGCTGGAGGTCAAGCAGGAGCCGGCGGTGCAGCGCTGGGGCACGTTGGGCTGCTTTCGCAACGTCAAGCTGTACAGCTTCCTCCTAGGCCTGGCCGTCACCTTCCTCATCATGGCTTCCTACATCCTAACGGGGGACAAGAAGGGGCTGCTCCTCACGCCGTCGCCGTACCATTTCACCAGCCTGGTAAGCCCGGGGGCTTTCCCCCTCAACCTTTCCTCGGCCAGGGACTTTGCCAACTTGAAGTTGGTGGCCCAGGCCATTGCGTCCAAGGTGGAGTTCAACGGTACCAGGGAACTGCCGGACCTCAAGACACTGGTCCACAGTGAACCACATGTGAGTAGAAAAACAACCTTTCACTTGGCACGCACCATTAGGGGGTTTTAATGAACCACTACCAGTTTTATCATATAGATATATACAAGAATATACGTTATGCTATATGTATAGTATATACTTTTTAAAAAATAAGGTTATGTATAAAAGCGTTGCAAATCTGGTTCTGGTAAAGCATTTCATAAAGGTTATCTCTGAGAAATTTAATTACAATGCAACTGTGATCCTGTATGATACCGATCTGAGTTTTAATTAGTAACCTCTGATGTGCTCATGAAACAGAATTGAGACCTGTCTAAAATAAAAAAATCAGACAGAAACACAGGCGATTCAATACAGCTTCAATAATGTAGTCCCCAGATCGTTGCAGTTTTTAATCTCATTTACCGAGAGATAATACTGGGCTGAAAATCCCAGGTTATACCAATTAATTTCATGTGATCCTAAATCATTTAGCCTCGGCACACAGTAAAAGATTTTAAACCTTGAAGTCTTCCCACGGACTGGCCCTGGCGCATCCCACCACTGCCCGTCTCACCTCATAGCCTGTTTCAATTAAATTCTTAATCCTAATGATAATGACTTGTGCCAGAGCCATTTGCATCTCACCTTCTTTCTTATTGAACAGGCTAATGAATAAGAGAACGTGTCTCCAGCACAGTCAATATCCCTCCATAGATCCCGGGGTACACGTCCTTAAAGCGGTGTCCACAATGAAAATAGGGGAGCCGTGTGCACGGGCCCCCCCGGGCACGTTGTTTCATCCGCTAGATGCAGGCGTGTGAATAGTGGGAGTACCTGACGAAGGGGATGAGAGGGGATGAGAGGGGATGTCAGGGGCGTCGCTGCAGCTGTCAGGGGCACCCTCCCTCCGCTGTGAATGAATCAGCCTCACACCTTCAGGTAGTGCCGCCGCGGAGCGGAGCCCGGCTCGCCGTGAGGCCCAAAGGCAGCTCCTCTTCAGAGGCAGGGAAGAATTGCTGCTCACAGTCACCCCCTTCATCCCATGGGCGGAATTCATTAACGATATGCGTTCTGTCGCATCTGAACACATAGCGTCACATAGAAAAAGCAGGATGCACTGATTCTGAGTTTAAAACAAAGATGCGTTGACCAGGTAGTATAGTGGAATGGTTTGTGGTTTACCTAGGAAAGTCCTGTGTCCTGAGGTTTAGTAAATTGACCTCGAGGAAAGAAGCCATGAGTCAGTTAAAAACTGTGCCTTGCTACCCTAGCTAGCCTGTTTGAATACTTCTACTAATAATTGCTAGTTTACTAACACAAATATTATCACCGGTATAAAGCAAGGACAGTCACAGATTTGAATGCCACTCAAGCAAAATAGACACTGACAACTGTTAGGACAGCATGTTTACTAATAGTTAAGGAATGACTCTCAGTTAATCTTAAAACAAAGAATAGGATTTTGACTGCCTTCTTTATTGTATTTGGGGTCTCAAATATCAGTCTGTTCACAGTATAAACACCAGTGTATCAAAAGTTCTCAGAAGTTGTTTGGTTCAGGAGTCCACGGTTTTAACATCCTCTTTCCTTTGACATTGCAGATGTTTTCTGTTATCCCCCGCAAATTCCTGCCTGGTGTCAAAAACCCTTGCTGGTACGAGGAGTACACTGTGGATATAACTGTGGACCCTTACAGGACAAATTTATACGCACGCTACTCCGGGCGGAGAGTATTTGAGTACTTGAAGTCTACTTTAGAGAAACACTTGTACTACCGCAAGAGGAAATACTACCGCATGCGATGCTTGCCCTACTTCTATGTCATAGGCCAGCCAAAGTGCGGCACCACGGACATCTATAACATACTGAAGTTGCACCCGGAAGTCCGGTTCTCCCCAATCAAAGAGCCACACTGGTGGACCCGTAAGAGGTTTGGTGAGTGAGGAACTACCTGGGTTTAAATGAAGACACACTCATGACCTTAAGCAAAATATACCTTAACGCTACTAAAAGATTCTTAGTAGTATTAAAACCAAGGCTCTTTGACCTCACAGCTCAAATCACCTGAGTGGAGCTGATAGCATTAGTCAAATATTAAGCTGTCTCAGGGGTGTAAGAAGGGCTTGGATGTGACTTGAATAAGCCTCTCTGGTGCAGTGGAACCTATTTAACCGAGTCAAAGATAAAATCCCTGCGTGTTGGGCTGGGGAATGATTCACATTTTTATTTATTTTTTTATTTTACCTTGAGTATATTAATTATGTAGAACTAGACTTTCCCAGCGTTAATAGGGCCTTTTAAGGGTGTGTGCTGCATACATTAAAACTTTTCTGCATGATGATTCTCGCAGGCTACGCACCTTGAGGGAATAAGACCATCTTGTCTCAGGCGTCATTACCCAGTGCAGGTTCTTTGCTCTGTGACTCTAAGAAATGGCCACACGGGGTGGTAGGGCTCATTACAGTAACAGTCCTCTATGAAACACATGTAGAGTTGTCATGGTTTCACTGGCTGCTATATTTTATTTAAATGTGGAAGGTTCCAGATTGCAGGAGATGGCTTTTGGATTTCTATAAAAACAAAACAAAAAGCCTCAACCCCCTTTGGATCACCCTGTGGGGTTTTGGGCCTACTAGCGCCTAGGGACGGCTCTGGAGGAATGCACAGTAGCTGCATATCGCCATCAACGGCTTCGGAGCTGTTGTAAAAAGCCTCTTGAAACTCGGGCGATGAGCCAGTATGTCTTTGAAGCCTTGTCACACATTGGAACAAACCTTTAGTGTGCGTATTAGAAGACGCTGGTTTCCTGTTATTATATTTTGCAGCTTTCCTCCCACCCCATTTAAAAGCTTGATTTGTTCCTTGTTCAAGCATCACATTGAAGAAGAGCAATTGCAGATGCATCATAAGTGTTACAGAGTTGTTTATCTGTGAGGAGATTAACACTTATGTCAAGCATTAGTTTGAATTCTAATTTAATTCATTATTTTACACACTGTTTTCTTTTGCCTTTTTGAGTATGCAAAAAGATACATTGTTTTCCACTGGCTTTGTTATCAACCATTATTATGTGAAAACAAAACAAAATACAGCTAACCAGCCATTCTAATCCACGTATGATGTTTTTACCACATCATGTGTGTGGTAACAACCTGTAGATCCACAACAATGTGACTAGAGGTAAAGGACCAGCTCAGGGTATACGTCTGGCCCTCTCCATGCTGAGCACTGAGAGTCACAGGGCTTCTTCTCCCTTCATGGGCATCCGAGATGTTAAAAGGCCAGCGTCCACCGCAGATGGGAGCGCATGTCAACGCTGTGAGAGCTGAGATCCCATTTGCCTGTGTGCAATGAGCCCAGAGCATTTACAAAACAGGAAATGGGTTTTCGAAGTGTGGTTGTGTTCGCAATGTTGTTTGGTTGTGTTTGGGGCTTTTGCTACAGTTGTGCTTAAACGAGGGAAGATATGTTTTTCTATTTCCCTGCCAAATGTGAACAGGCTTGTAATTATTTTCGACTGTAACACACAAAGATTTCCTAAAGTAAACCATGCACTTTACTGTCTCGTTAAAAAGTACAGCCCCCAAAGTACCACAGGCATCAACGCAGCTTCTTCTTACCGAAACTGAGTCTGTTTTGTTTTTTGTTCTCTTCCTTTATCTGAGGCAATCGTTTAGAATCAGGAATACTAAAACATTGTTAACCGTGTGAGCGGAACACACATGGTGTTCCGGTGTGTGTGTGTGTGACGGTGAGTGCATTGTACCATGATTCTGCATGAAACAGGTTGTGTAGGAGGACAAATGTGAGCTGTGGCAAAAATACAGTCTGCCTCTCCACTTCTGCCTGTGTGTTCAAAGCCTTTTCTGTGAGATTAATAAGTGAAATGACATCTTTGTTGTATTAACAGAGAGACTACCCTGAAGACACTTTGCCAGTAGAACATTTTTTAGTTCCTGGATTTGACCAGAGGCCACGTTTAGATTACTATGTGCTTAATATATTTAATTTGGAGTTACCCTAAAGCAAAATTTTGTTTATCCAGTCAAGTTTATCCAGTCGTAATTGATCCTAAGATCTAACTAAACAATCTCACAGTAGTGTGCCTTTGCTAGCGGAACCATTGCAATTTTAGTTCCATTTGAGCTGCCTGCTTTTCAGCTCCGTTTTGAGATATTTGCTTTGATTTTAACCTGCTCGACTATGCGGCAGCTTGAATTGTCTCATATTAGTGAGAGCTGTTCCCAAGGAATACTGGTTTTCATCCAGGACTCTCAGCTATTTTGCTTGTTCTGTACTGTATACCCATTCTTCAGTCTTCTCTCTTTCTTGTGGTCCATCTCTCCCTCTCTCCTAATGTTTCACTTAAGGCTATGCAAGGGTAATGATCTCTGCACCTCCCTTAAGAGCATGCTGCAGTTAAATGTTCTTGTTTTGTACTAACCCCCCCCTCCCCACACCCACACACACAACCCCCATTGCGTCTATCTTAAAAAAAAGATGAAAAAAATATAGTATATGTTAAGGGATATCCATCCACCTGTCATGAATGAATATTTATCAGTAGACGCATATCACAATTGTAAATAATTTAAATGCTTTTTGCACCACGGAAAATTCAAGCCATGGAAAATTTGCAAAAAAGTCAGACATAAGTTATGTCAGTACCAGTCTATTTCATTATGACGTCTCCCAGGGTTTGAAAAATATGTTTTTCACAAAGGAGAGAGGTTTTCCACAAAGTTTGAAATACTGGTTTACTGGTGGAGAAAAGGTCCTCTACAAAATAGAAAAGATTTTTTGTTCATGTGCAGTGTGAATTTCTTTTCACTATCCCATTTTATTTGAATAGATCTTAAGTCTCACCCTACGCAACATTTCTCCTCTAGAGCCTTTAGACCATAGAGGTAGAACTATCTCTGTGCTTTAGACCAAGAATGTAGGATTCTTAGAATGTCTTAGAATGTCACACGTGCATGTACTGAATGTTATTCCAGTGTCAGAAAAGTCTCACCTAACTTTGAAGTAAAGTACTGCTGTTCTATTTCTAGTCCTCGAGTTATTTACCTGACTGAATACCTGACTTCTGTCCCCCACTCTCAGGTATCATCCGGCTGACCGAGAGCTTCCAAGAACGTTACCCAGTGGAACACTATCTAGACCTCTTTGACAACGCAGCCTTTCAGATCCGGGACCACTTGAGAGCCAACCTCTCTGGAGCCACTAGCCAAAGCAACATCACTATAGGTAAACATCACAGAGATCCATGCAAAAGATATGTTGATATGCATCGTCTAAGCGTCAGCACAAGTGATGCGTTCCAGCCCACAGTGCAATATAATGTTCACAGATACCCAGCAAAGCACAGGGAAGTTAGTGGTGAGAGCCTATGGGTGCATCAGAAACTAAATCTAATCAAGATTTGAATCTGAGTCTGTGAAGCCGGCTCTAGAAGCTTATCTGTATCATGTATTTTGTTGCGCAACAGTTTCCTACCCGAGTCGGTGAGCCGGAGCGGTTTCCTGTTTGGTAAAGTGCGAGATTTGCTACATCATAGGGCCAATTTATCTGTGACCCCCACTATCTCTCTCTCTCTCTCTCTCTCTCTCTCTCTCTCTCTCTCTCTCTCTCTCTCTCTCTCTCTCTTTCTCTCTCTCTCTCATGCATGCTTGTGTTCTTGATTATTATTGTGTTTTCTGCGGAAGTCTCCAGCCAACTGTGACCAGAGTCTCATAGCAATTGAATACTTCCGTTGAGGCCACCGCAGTGTCATGCTGTTTGTCTTTTGTATCCGAGCAGTGAAATCTACGTGGGGCTAAAGGAAATGTCCTTCCTCTTATCTTCATAACCCCTTCCTCAGTGCCCTCCCACCTCTCGCTCTGTCTCGCTCTTTTCCTGTCAACCCTTAAGGAGCTGTCCGGCTGGGAAAACTGATTTTAGTAGCAGCAACAATTGTCCCTATTATACTGCGTTAAGACGGGACATTGAGCGGAGCTTAGCATGCCACCCGGTTTTGTGTCCCTCTTTAAATAAATAATCGGCCTGAGAGAGGGAGCATGCCAAAGCCCCTCTCTGTTCCCAGCATTCCCTGGGAGAGCCCAGCGCAGTGCAGGCCCACGGCCAGGGTCCCGGGTCCTGAACTCCCCACAACCCTCGGCCATGGTCGTGCCGTGCACCAAAGTCAGTACAGGCTCTGTCGACGAGTGCAAGCCTTTCCCCACGTAGCTGGAGAAGCTAAATAGATACCGAGTTGTTGTTTTTCGAAGTGGCTCTGACAGACCAGCACAGGAACTGGTGGCTCAGACAGATTATTTGTGAGAAGGGATGAGCTATGATTTCTAAGAAGTTTGATGATTCAGATAATGGCTTAAAACCACTTCAAGTTCGGCTAAATTGGCAATTTATTTGACAATGTCTGTTTCATCTCCTCAAATTAGTAAAAGATAACATTAGTGGCAGCATTTCTGACTCTCTTTCACTGTCGTCATCACAGGGAAATAGGACCTGGTTAGAGTTTTATCGTAGCAGGGACACAGATATGACCAGGCTTCCTTCCGGTACACTCCAGCTCGAGTGTAAGAGGATCATCTACGCAGACACCGCCTAATGAAGCCCTGATCTTGTTTCTCACTGTAGTCTGAGGAAGTTGTGTTCTCAGGCCCTACGAGAGAAGCGCTCATCTTTTTGCTAATGTGCAAGATGAAGCATTGTGATGGTTGAAAGCAATCCTTTCACTCTGCAGTTTTTGCCCACAGTAGGAATTTCTCTGCTTGAAGGTTCTCTGTGTAATCCTCAGGTTATTCACTTCTTTTATACTGGCAGTACATACAGTGGATGTGTTGAGTTCTAACCACGTTGCACATGCAGTTACGGGAGCAACTAGAAACGTAGTACGGTGTTATCAAGGACGCATCATTTCAGGAATGTGTTGAATGTGTCGATGTGTTGTCGATGATTGCACATATCTGTGTGTGCTTGTGTGTCTTCACATATGTATATGTGTATATGTGTGTGTGTGTGTGCGTGTGTGTGTGTGTGTGTGTGTGTGTTTGCTTACCTCTATAAAGTGCTTGTGTTTGCTCTCCAGGGGAAGCCAGCGCGTCCACCATGTGGGACAACAGTGCCTGGGTGTATTTCTACAACACCACCACCACGGAGGGGGAGCCCCCGTTCCTGATCCAGGACTTCATCCACGCCCTGCAGCCCGACGCCAGGTTCATCGTCATGCTCAGGGACCCTGTGGAAAGGTGGGGCCAGGTTCCGTGCTTCCGCTCTCCCTTATTCCATCTCCGTCTAGGCCAGGTGGAGCTACAGGCCAGGCACGATCCCACGCAACCTGCCTAGCTTCCAATTACCTGGCTGTCGATGCCACTCACAAAATCAAAACACACACACGTACACACAGACACTCAACAGATGACAACATCCCGGGTTGATCTGAAATTGTTGTTGTGCGACGATCGATCCGTGATATTTCTTGCCGTTACAAATCGTGCATGTGGGCTTTAATAGGGTGTGCGTTTGTTTTGTTGCCCGGCCAACATTATTGCTCGACGTCTGCGAGGCCTTTTTCCTCAAATTAGAGTTTGCGCATTCTCATTATGAACGTCGTTTATCGTCGGACGTGGGGATGTCACTAAACACGCTCGACGTAATGGGTTTTATTTGTCAAGCCGCTGCCCCTCCGTCCCCCCAAAAGTAATTCCAGGAGAAGGGAATTGCGTGCTTAGTAAAAATGAATGCCAACGTTTGATAATGTGACACTTGTTTACAAACGGGTGCGCTGCTTTGAGCTCGGCGCGCGTCAGCGGAATTGAAAGGTCGCTGCGGTGTCACGGTCGTCCTGTGAACGCACTGGTCGACCATACATATTGTATATTATATTATAGATATATATTTACAGAGGGCCATGGTGGTGTCATAGTCACAGGCTCATCGACTCTCTTCGTCTGGCCATTGTTTGTTTATACAGACTGTATTCAGACTACCTCTACTTTCGCATCGCCAACAAGTCTGCGGAGGATTTCCACGAGAAGGTCTCCGAGTCGCTGCAGCTCTTCGAGGGGTGCCTTATGGAGGCCAAGATGCGCTCCTGTGTGTACAACACAACGCTCAACAATGCCATGCCAGTGAGTGACCACCCCCCCCCCCCCCCCCCCCACACACACACACACACACATGGGCACCATCCCAATCAGGGCCCCACCCCTGGAATATCATAATGCAATGGTCAGCCATGCTCTTTTGACCAACTATTACATGCATGAAATTGACAAAAGTTCTCCTTTTTCTTGTCATGGTCTTTTTGAAAAGTTTTCTGTCAGTGACAGTGGTTTTGCTTTTTTCCTGCTATGACTGTGTAGTTCTGGTAAGGATATGGGAAGCACGCTTAAATATTGTTTCATATCTTGCTTTTGTCTCTAACTTATACGAGTAAACAAAGACCTCTGTGCATTCCATTAAATTTTCATTTTGCAAATAAAAAAAGAACATGTGGATTACCCAACATCTTTTTCGATGATGGGAGTTGTCATGTTGCAAATTACTAGCCTGTTAGCCTATTAGCCTTAGCTGCCCCTATGGAATTGTTTACATTGCATATTTTCTCATTCCATTTCTTTCTTATTTTTGTATGATTTGGCTGAACAGGAACTCAGGGGTATTTCAAAAGCTTTGCAAGTTTACGAAAAAGTAAAAATTACGTTTGACTTTAATTATTCATTAGAATGTCTTGTTTTAACTAATTGGCTTAGCAAAGAGTTGAGAAATGATCAGAACGAGCTGGCACAGTAGACAACCCCAAAAATGTTGCTTTGGGGGTTGGGAAATAATAAAATAAAAAAAAAACACCCCTCTTATTACAATGTTCAAAATACCCTTTCTAAACCTGCAGGGCAGATGGTATGTAAATCTCTGCTACATTCCATGTGCTAACTGGTGTATAGTTTTCATCGTGGTAGGGCTTTTTGTAGCAGTGCAGGTTTTGGTACGTAGTGACCATTCTAAAGTTTTAACAGGCAAAGCTGTTGTGTACCCTAGGTCTAGCTGCTAAATGTATCATCTGATAGGAGCTGCTGTCAACATATGTGCTTGTGTTCTGAGCTGAGTTCTCACTATCTGTACAGCTAGAAGATGATGGACTGTAATGTGTTTTTTAGTAAAAAGCAGAGTAATTTCTGATTTCTTGGCTGACAAAGTGCTTACCATTCCTGAGTCTCTTGGATAGTCAGAGCTAAGGCTTTAAGGATGTGTGATTATGTGCCTCGTATCTTTGGCCTTGCTGAAAAGTACCAGCTTTTTTAAGTGTTGTTTTGTCTTCGTTGCCAGTACATTTGAAGGGGGGTGTTCTGCTTTATGGATGTGACCAAAACCCACCTACAGTTGAACTACTACTTGTCTCTTTTTCCATACTTTGTTCCTGTTCTCTCTTCTAGTCAAACCATTCTGATCTCGTTTCTCTGCTCGTTGCTCTTGTTTTTAAGTGGTGTCCCAACCCTTTAATGCCCCAAGTCATTTTCTCAGAGAAAATATAAGTAACAAAAGGAGCATTTGGGTTGCCAATATTAGTTGTTCTGATGGTGCTGCCAGCCATGATTCAAAAATGTTGTCGTCACACAAAATGTGTTGTTTTCCAGAGTGGGAGGTTGGGTGTTGTGGTCTTTTAGGGGTCAGACAAGCGATGGATCAGTCCGTTGTTTTCCTTTTAAGTTTGTTTCCACTGAGAAACCAGGAAGTGCCATAGCGGTGAACTCGGGAATGCTTCAAAAGGACTGCGTGAATTAAATAGGTTTGTGAGTTATTTAGCAGGAGTAAGTTTTGATGGGCTGCTCAAGTATGAATTGTGCTTTTATCATAGAAAGTATCTGTCATGCACCTTGTCATCACTTGATTCACATATGCCTCCAGATCATGTCACCAAATTAAGATTGGGTGTCAAAGCAACATTTGGTCAAATAATTTAGGCTTGTGTTTCGAGTTTGAAAGTGCAACTAAGCTGTGGTCAGTGCTGGGTCTGACACAAGATATTTCTTCTTGTAATTTAAACTGCAACCCTGTTATTGTACCTTGGTGTGCAACCTTTTGACCTCAGCAGTACTTTTTAGCAGCTTGAGCAGGTAATATGAAGAACATCAGAGAGTAGTTATTGAAAGGGACTGTAGGTTGGTGAAATGTGCATTAGAAAGATAGATGTATGTGGTTGAGATAAAAGGTCTGAAAAATGATTGAAAGCTGTGTAAATAACATGACCATAATTTTTTTTGTTTGTTTTTATTTTTTGGATGAGGGTGTTGGAATGGGTTTTGCAAGTTGGGTAATGGTTGGTTTTAAATGTTTATCCTTGTCATTCTGTTCCCTGCCCTTGCCATAACGTGTAACGAGAACAGAACCTCCATTTATCATAGGTATTATGAATATCAATCGAAAGAAATGAATCCGAAGAAAAACTAAACAAGGATGAAGCCTCTTGTGGAGGTCTGCTCAGCGTTTTTTGTTCATTACTCCTGCTTCAAGTATCAAACTCTCTGATTATCAGAAAAATGAATAAAGAAATGGTAAAGAAATCTGTATGGTTTTGAGTTCCTGAATGTGTTCAAAATATTTTAGTTTTATGTGATCGTGTAGTAGATTTTAAATAGAACACCAGCTCCTTATGCCTTGTCTACAGACACTTCATTGTCAATGTTTTTTTCTCCCCCACGGTTACATCAACTCCCTAGGAACTTGGGATCCAGGAAGTAACATCTCCACTACACGGACACTAGAAAATATATTAACAGTGATACCTTCGTCTTTCTCAGAATAGTGAATAACGAGACATAACCAACCTTGAGGCCTGTTGCCAGAGGGTTCATTGATAATAGCCTGATCATTATTTCAGTGCTGGTTACTGTGGTAACTGTATTTATTTTCAGCACGATCGTTTAGTCATGAAGCCGAGGGCCATTAGATTTGATAGGGAGACTCAGTTGCAACAGCAGGGAACAGAGATGTTTTACATCTGTGGAGGAGACCGAGAATGTGTATAGTGGGAACATTGTTCTGATACCAAGCACGGAAGACTGCGATTTGGACATCCTCACGCTAAACAGTTTTATCATCTTTGATTGAGTCTTAGGGCTCAGGACCCACATAATTTAGTTAAACTACATTTCCCAAGTGCACTGCTTTGTAATAGAATAAAACCACATATCAAATCATGCACCTCTTATTAACCTTGGATTTACGGTATTCCTGCTTTATAAAGGTAATGACTTTTTGAAGCTCTTTCTCTTTAAAATCATAGCTGCATACTCATACAACATTGAGACACATGTTGGTAACCAACTGCAAAGTTTATGTTCCATTTTGACATGTTATAGATTGAAAGGCTGGCTGTCTCCCTGTAAATTGTACTTGTATGTCCTATAGAGACAAGCTGTAATCTTGAGGGTTTAATTACAGGGGACTCAGTGGGAGGCAGAGAAATCTAGGGACTCGCCCTGTGGAGAACAGAAATACCCTTTAACCTTCAAAAGTGCGTACTGACTGCAATGGTCTTTTCTGAATATGTTCTGATGTAAATGTTGATTTAATCTTTGTTTGTCTCAGTTAATGTTTTCATGTTTGATTGTTTATACTCAAAAGAAGAAGGTTGATACCAGTGTCTGTAAAGAACCTTCAGGAACTATTAAGACCCTATGATAGAGAACATTTTAATCCTACACGCTCTGTGGCCATAAGCCAGAGTGACCTGATGAGAACATAATTGGTGTCTATAGGTAAGCACATCCAGGGACATGAAAAAATGAATAGAGGGAGGATATAAGGGGGAAAAAAGAGGAGGAGGGTAGAGATGTAGAGGGATGGACATCATTTTGAAATCACCAGAAAGAAGTGCAGAAAGAATTCTTACTTTATCATTAGAGAGGGCGGATGCATGGAAGCTCTCCCTCTCTCTCTTTCAATCCTAGTTTCCACTCAGGCCCCACTCTCCATCCTTTCCTCTTGCTCTGTTTCTGTCCAGTTCTTTTTAGCGGATAAACTTAGTCTCATAATACTTGGTGAGTACAGTTGTATTTAATTTGTAAGCAATGTAAGATTTTATTTACAGCTATTTTCGGTGGGAGGAATGGGTCTTGACTTTTTATTTTGTATGTCTATGGTTTGTTGCTTTCAAATGTAAGTGAAACATCTAGCAATTTGGTGTGTCATTGGGCCAATACAGCCACTTATGGTTTACAAACTGGAGCATGAAGAGCCTACATTTAACTTCCAATGCGTAATGTAATTATGGTGGCAACGCTATTTTAGTGGCAACCTTTTTGCAATTTCAGAAAGCTTAAAAAGTAAAAGCAACAATGAACTGAACAGGGTTACTATGTTCGCCTATCCTGTGCCCCAATGCAGATTAGTCAGAAAACTTTGCTAAATCAGGAGATAAAAGTATAATAAAAATGACAATGACATTCATATGATTACAACAAAGTTGATACAAGAGAATTTTATAATGTGTAATACAATATTTGTGAAGACACTCTAGCCTACGGGGTCAACAATGATTGCAAGAAAAATGGCTGATTGGTAGATTTGAAGCACAAAGTATTGAATGTGAGCTAAAATGTAAAAATAAATCTGAATATATAAATATATAAACGGTAGTCTAAAAATGTTTTGCGACAACGTGCAGCAAAACAAAGCTAATAAGAAGTCCCAATAGGTTCATTTATAAAATATTGTTTTAAACATGGCTAGGCATATGTGTTTTCTCCCTGTAATTTCAAAGTACTGGAAGCTGCTTGTAACTTCATTGAGGTTTGTATGGAATCAAAAGGGAACTATACCAGTACTATTTTAGGGGATGTAATTATGGTAGTGTAAGAGTGTGTGTTGCTCTGCAGTCATGTGTGCATCTGGGTCTGTGACTCCACACTCAGGGGTGGAGATCCACCTAACCGTTTATTTCAGCCTGGCGGGAGTTTATATTACATACATTTCATGTTTGACCACACAAGCAGACATGGGTGCAGTCTCTGAAAAAATAAAGGCCGACAGGGAGGAGGTTTATCAAGCATCGCGATGATTAGTGGCCTCCTTTACTTAGCCAAGCGAAGTGTAATTATATAGTCCCTTTTTAACTGCGTTCCAATGGTTAACAGATAGATTTGTACTCTGAAAATGCAAAATCTTGTCATTTCAAGATTCAGAGACAGGAGCTGAGTGAGAGAGACGGTGTTTTGAAAGAGTATGTCTGTTCTGGTGTGTGTTCAAGAGAACTACGTCTGTTGCGAGTGGAGGCAGCCTTGCCAGTGTGCTACAAAAATAACTCCAGCAGATCCCAGCTACAGTCTGTTGTTAGTACTGCTACAGCGGAGAGTAAATATAGATGCCACAGCCACAGGTGTCCCACGCCTCCCTGCACTTCGTAGAATCTATAGTTTCACCACTGCTTTGGTGCGGTCAAGGGGTGGCCTTCCTCCAATACCTAAATTTAAAACTCTTCCAAACTCTAGCCTGTCTCCACCCCAAAAATGTAATGACTACAAAAAAACTGTTTAAAGAAAAATATTAATAAAAAAAATATTTGCATAAATGGCTTTTAACGTAATTGCAACATTTAAATTTGGTTCAGTATCAATATGTTTCTCAATGCCCTCCATTAAAGTATGTGACAGATTACTCTTAAACTGTTTATTTTGTTCAAAAAGGTTATGGCAAAATGTTGTTTACTCTATACCGTGAAGAGGAGAAACATTCTGGGAGTGGAAATATGTTTTACATCAATTCTTTGTCTTTATTTTTTATCCCAGGAGGGAAAGATGAGGCCTAGCTTGACTCTTCACCTGACGTGCATGACCCTGGTCATGTTGTGGAGCAGTGGATGCCATGCCACACCACTGCTGCTCAACATCTCCATGGATGGCAGTGGGGACGGAGGTGAGCTGGAGCTCCTGTTCCCTGCGGCCTACTCCACCCAAGCCCCCGTTCAAATCACCCCCACCACTGGTATCCCCAGGCTCACCGACACCATCACCACCACTATGATCCGCCTCAAGGACTTTGTCCTCAGCCGCATAGTGGATTTCCTGCAGGAGCACCTGCTAATCATCATCGTGGTCACCTCCCTCCTCATCGTCCTGGTCTTCATCATCTGCTGTGCTTCTGCCATGAGCCATAAGCGGAAGTTGGAGGCCTACAAACCTCCTGCAAAGCCGGCCAAGAAGAACGTGGAGCAGCAAAGCAAAGCCGGAGGATTAAAGTTTGCCAGTGACTTCCAGGAGAGGCCATATGCCGTTGACCACGTAAAGAGGATCCAGACATTGAGCATGGCGTCCCCCAAGAACCTGCGCGCACCCTCCAAAGCTCTGGTCGGAGAGAGGGGCCGGGAGGTCAAATCCTCACAACAGGAGGTCAAAAAGGTTAGGGAGGTAGAGGTGGAGAAAAAGAGGGATGAGCCCAAGCACAAACCACAGCTTAAGCAGAGTGAAGAGGTCCATCAGAGTTCCAGCGCCAGCCAGCCTGTTGTTTGTACTTGTCACCTGAGGAAGGCCAATCACTAAAGTGACAGAATCGGGTTGGTGATTATACAGGTGTCAGAGGTTGGGGATTCAACCATGTAATAAACCAACAAGGAGAAAGAGGCACTGTATTTTTTAACACAGAGGAATCTCTTTGTTCTTGCACACGGCTGTGTGCCAAATAAGTCTGTTGAATTCAAAGGCATCCATAATTTAATCAGACTTTTAAAGTTAACAATCCTTTGTTTTAAGATTTCTAAATCCTTTATTGCTTCCCCAAACGACATTTCTTAGTGACAGATAAATTACTGTGTAACAAGATGGTGTGAAGTTGAGTTATTGATAGCTGTGTGGTTTAGTCAATAGTAGGTTGTGTTGTTTGTAAGTTAATGTTGCTATTTGAAAAGACTCCCTTGTTATAAATACTATAAAATTACCTCATCATCTCAGAAAGAGAGAGGAACATTTTATTGTTTATATGGGAGAAAAAGAACATGGCAAAGTCCCTTATTATTGTCTTGACAACAGATAATGTTTATGAATTTGATTGATTTAACAGGGTCTGAATTTCTTTACTGGTAAATGTGCAGCGCTTTTATATATCATAAAATATTGTTAGAAAAGATTTGGCTAATTTGCTATCTTTATTTTGTTTTTATTTTTATTTAAATGTGTTTTTATTTGTATTATATATAAAAAAAATATTACCATAACCTGGATATTGGTACTTACTTATAATTTAGGTCCTAGTACGATGTTACAAATACAATATTTCTTTGTGTCGAAGTTGAATAAAAGGTGTTTGTTGACATGTATGTGTTTATTGTCCATCTAAGGTGTACAATAGAGGGTTATAAACACACACAACTACCTTTTCACTGGTAACTGGTGAAACAGGGAGGGGAAAGAGATAGAAAAGGTGACAAAGGAAACTTCGGTATTTGGACATTAATTGTTTGTTGATAATAGGACAGCTCCCCGCAGGTTCCTTACAAATCATAATTCAAATCCTTGGTTTGTAGTTTAATACCCCACTACTTTATTCTATTTAAGTTTTGATTTAATTTTGTTACAGAATCACATACATGGTAAGTAGAAATATATCTCCTACCCACATATAATAGATCACGTTAAGTTTGTTGGCACAACCATGTAACGTCATGCCCAAATACAACAACATAAGGCACCAGAGCCTGTCAAGGATGACAGCCTCTTTTGTCTTGTCCCCTGACTGCCTTACAAGATTCCATCAATATTTCAAAAGCTGTCAAATCAAATACATGCTAAATTCTAAAACTGGACACACAAGCCTTACTTTAAAAGATAGGAATCACAGAGATTAGTGCTTTTTCTCTAGTCTAGGGTAATACATAGATATTAATTTAGCAGTGTTCTCATTCATTGCTAATTAATGAACCCTGAAGGTTTTGCCTTAATACTCCTCTCAATATTGATATATTTGAAAAGTATTTACCAAATCAAGGAAAGCGCTGATGCTAACACTTTACCAATTGTTTTTCTGTTTCATACTTTGATATAGAAATAGCTGGATTCGTTTTTTTTTCCACAAGCAATGCTTTCTTACCCCTCATAATGAGCATTTAAAGTGCTGAGGAATACACATTTGATTTGTAGTAGAAATTGCCGATGTTTCTTTGTAATTGAATCAAAGGTAAAACTTTCACACTCGAGGCAAAGTGCCAGATGTTAAGACTGACAAGTTATCAAGGAGCAAACATCAGAGATAAGTGGAGAACAGTCTAAAAGCAATTGTATCCCTGTAGAGGCTGAAATGTGAGCCCTCCATCAGGGTCAGATTTCCTGCTCTTTTGTCAGTGAGGTGCTAAATAATTCTGGAATATACTATCCTTTCACTCAAATACTTCCCACCTGTTGATAGCAGGGCACACTGTGACGAGACCACCCAACGAGACGCTGCCTTGGAGCAGCGGCATATGGATCCTCACCTGCTTTGGAAGAAATCCAAAATATGTCTAATGATGCATACTACTAGGACATTGGTAACTCTAAAGCTACAGTAACACACATGCAGTTACTGTGTTTTACTTGAAAGTTGATGTCTCATCATTTAAGTCTTTACTGAATGTTGGCACTACAGAAACAGCCTTTTAATCAATTTGGATGATGAAGAAGACACACAAGCAGGTAATTGAACACCTTAAGGTTGCCATTAAATTTGTATGAGCATCTGTTTGGAATTCTTAAAGACGATAGCTGTCCACGCGGTGGATCTCTAAAAAAATGCTACATAACGCAACCTTTCAGTCGCTCAAGAGGAAAATTCAGAGCAGCCTTGGGAGAATGGTAAGAGCTGTGTGTATTGCCTTTTTATTGATAGCAATAGTATGGGTTTTATATTGAGATGAAGTAGTTAAAAAAGTTTCTTAATCATCTGTACTGAAATAATAGCACAAAACAATGTTGAACCTTCTTTTGTCAATATTACCTGAATATTCTAGTACAATGCTATAGGTAATTATCTCATGTTAGTTTGTCCTTTCTTTCTTTCCTGTTTCTACCTCAAAGTGAGCCATGCCAGGGCGGCTCTGTTGTCTCCTACTGGTTCTTTGTGTTTCTCCTGTAGCCTGCCTTCTGGTACCCTCCTCTTGTCCCCCTGGCTGCTGCTGCCAGGGGCTGCTGGTACTCTGTGAGTCCCTGGGTCTCCAGTCCCTTCCCCGCTCCGTCCCTCTCGGCACCTCTGCCCTCTCGGTGGCGAGAAATCAACTCTGTAACGTGGACCACCTCCTCCGGACCTTCTCTGGTTTGCAGGAGCTTAGCCTCAGCCACAACCAGCTTGCTCGCTTCCCTCGGGGTCTGCCCCCCAGCCTGGAAACCCTTCGGCTGCAGGAGAACCACATCACCTACATTACCTCTGGGGTCCTGCGCCAGCTGGGTAACCTCACTCGCTTGGATCTGGAGGACAACCGGATCCGTGCCATTCAGCCGGAGGCTCTGCTGGGCCTCCGCAAGCTGCAGGTACTCACACTAAAGGGCAACAGATTGACCAGCCTGCCACTAAACCTTCCATCCTCCCTAACTCACCTGGACCTATCAGCTAACTGTATTTCTGCCCTGGACCTCCCTTCAATGACTTCATTGGTAAACCTGATGGTTCTGAAGATAAATAGTAATTGTCTGCGCTCTGTGCCGGATCACGCTTTTGACGGCCTGTTACGCCTCCGCTCGCTGGCGCTAGCTAACAACCTTTGGGTGTGTGAGTGTGACATATTGTACCTCTACCGCTGGCTGTTAAGCGGTAGGCTGAGGATGGCTACTGACCTGGTGTGCACCGAGCCACTTCATCTCGCTCACCGCCTGCTACTAAACCTGTCTGTCATGACGATCTGTCCACGGGTGCTAAATCCAAAGGAAAGAGTCTCGTACTTTGGCGTGACCTCGCAACCAGACAGAGGGTTAGCTACCTCCACGGATGCAGATGCAGGGGAGCCTTCAGGACGAGAAGCATACACCATAGAAAAAATGAGCAGTCAACCTGCAAATGTTCACCAAAATCCTCTTAGGACTCACGTCCTGTCAGGACACTTCACTTTAGAGGCTTTAAGCTACAATGAGTGTTTATCCTTGGATTTAAAGTCATCAGAAAGGCCAACCACTGACGCATTCACTAGCTCTTCAACAGATGAGGAAATTAGGTGCAAACACAACTCGACAACACAGCACCCTGTGTTCAACTCAACCTCTGTAAAGGTCAAAGATTCCCCCCTCCCCACAGACAAGGCAGGCCCCTTGCTTGACCCCACTAGTAGCACAATATTTCTACAAAACTCTTCAGCAGTCATAGCACTTCTGGCTGTGATATGTGTACTAGTAGTTTTTCTCATGGTAGCAGTACTATTGGTGCTGAAAAGGATCCTTGTTCATCACCAGAGGGTAGCACCACTTCAACAATCTTAAAAGACTTGTCAACAAAAGAATAAAGAGATGTGAAAATAGAGCTTATAAACCCTTTATTAAGTTTAGAGCAACAAATATGCATTTAATTACAGTGTATTTGTAATGTACCTTCCCATGGGGACCATTTTTATTTAGACAGAAAGCCAACATGGACTGCCAATAATTTTTTAAAATAAACCTGAAACTAATTGTTAGTTCAAATAACTGTTTTATTTTTGTATTTGTTGAACTCCATCTGGTTTACAATAAAGAAAATCTGCATTAATCTGTAAATGTTGTCATTAACGAGACATATACAGATATAATTAAATAAATCACATCTGTAATATTTAAAAACAAATCTGAGTACATGTTGAAAACCTGAGAAGCATACAATTTCTGTGAACATGACATGTCACACATTGTGATTAATAGTGATAACAGCGATCACAGGTTATGAGTTTTCATACTGAAATGTATATGCCATAGAGGAGTGCAACAAATGTGAACATGCAAGAGCTTTGTCATTTTTATGTACTAATCGCTTGCTTTTGCTGTCTCTTTCTTTTCTTGCTGTTTAATTCTGTAGTCTGTCAGCGCTGCTTTTATTGCGTCTTCTGCAAGCACTAGATAAGAAAAATGAATAGAAACAAAACAAATTACACCTGATACCATAACATTTGTCATTCCACTAGTTATTACTGCAAACATTGGATCGTTTATTACTTACTGGAGCAATGAAGTTTGACAGGGGGAAGGCTCAGTTCCTTGGCAATGTCAGTGTTCTTGATCTTAAGAGCCTCATCAACCTGCACAACATTAGGTAATTAAATTATGAAAAGGAAAAAAGCCAAATACATCGCCAATGTTTTTGCTGACATCAGAATGTGAAACTTACAGATTTTCCTTTCACCCATTCGGTTGCTAGAGAACTTGAGGCTATAGCTGAACCACAGCCAAACGTCTTGAATCTTGCGTCAATAATCTTCCCTTGGTCATCCACTTGGATCTATACACAACAAGGGAATTGCACAATAAAAACGGTTTTACAAGATTTGAAATGATGAATTTGGGTAAAAACCAATTAGGCTATAATGATATAGTCTACCTGAAGTTTCATTACGTCCCCACAGGCTGGTGCACCCACTAAGCCAGTCCCCACATTCCTGCTGTTCTTATCTAGAGAACCCACATTTCTCGGGTTCTCGTAGTGGTCCACTACCTGGCAATAGAATTCAACAAGAAAGACAATAACACAGTTGTTGTTGTTGTCGGGTGACAATGTGTGTTGCATTGTGAACTAGCTTGCTATTGAATTAAAATAAGTTACATGAACCAATGAAACAAGCACACACTCACTGACATATTGAACAAAAACAAAATAAAACAAAAACCGGTTACGAAACAAATGAGACTCGAGTGACGTAAGCTAACTTTAGCTAGCGAATACAGGCCAGCCAGCCGGCCAAATAACTAAGTTAATACAAGCAAGCTACCGTTTTAGTAGTTAAAATCGAGCTATCAAACTACCTTTTTGTGGTATGGACATATCGCTGAAAGCTCGGGGGAGAATAACCTTCTCCCCAACAGTGTCAACGGAGACGCGCACTTCAGCATTGCCATCTTTGTTTTGCAACGGTGAGCTGACGGAAATTGACGAGTTAAGCCGAGTAGGATCTGATCTTTATCTTCGATGGATTACCTTGTAAAAAAAAAAATATATATATATATATAAATAAACGTGCAGCCCAAAAAAGTATAGTAGGATTTCTTATTATATCCCAAAATCTGGAATAGTTGTCATTTTTTATTTATTTGTGAAAAAATGTTTTGTGTGTTTAGTAATGTTTTAATGTTTCTTACATTCCATTGGGTTGATGCATATTCAGGACTAATAGTATTGCTCTTGAGAAAATAAATGTTTTGCGATATATGTAGGCTACCTGGTATAACGTTGAATCTCAGCTTCATTTCATACTTAAAAATAGAAAGACCATTGTAAATACCCTCTTGTCAGTCGTGGATTATGATGATATTGTATGCATGCATTGCCAACTGTTTTAAAGTCCCTTAATAGAGGTTACCACAGTGCTTTGCGTTTTGTAACTGTGGATGGTTTTGAAACTTATTAAAAAGTAGGATGGTCTTCTCTAAGTGATAAGAGATAAACGTTGTCTCTTTTTTTGTTTACAAGGCATTGCTGGGCAAGTCTCCATTTTTACCTTACTTAACTTTTAAAACACAAATTTAGTAGTCACAGGACATGCTCACAAGACTATCACCCTTGAAAGCCCGAAAGTGGAAACAGAACTTGGTAATTCAGCTTTCATATTTTTGCCTCGGAGAAATGGAACAATGGTTCAACAGGAATTGCAATTAGAGCAGTTAGTTTGGGGGGTTTGGGAGGATTTGGGGGTTGAAGAGTGTTGTAAATATTGTAACACATTTACATTTTTGGCATATTTTCATTTATTTATTTTGTTGTTGTTGTAATTTATATATTCTGCCTTTAAACAGGGCACTGCTGAACAAGAGACATGGTCTCAGTAGGTTACCCCTGTATAAATAAATAAATAAATAAATAAATAAATAATCATTATAGCAATACACTTTTTACAGATTCCAAACGATATTTTGAAATGTAGCCCAAAGTCTTCAGTGACATTTCCCTGTACTTGTGGTATAGTTATCTTTAAATTAATTTGGCAATGGCCAAGCATTTATCTTACTTTACATGCAGATTAGATAAGTTCCTACCGAATCTCTTCATTTTTTGTGTTGAACATATCAGTCCCCGCCCCCCATGACAGCTCTGTAACAGACAACCAACATGGCAGAATCAGGCAACGCAGAAGAAACGCAGTTGCGAGAGATGGAGGACGATGCAATAATGGATGGCGATATGGAGTCAGATGAGGAAGATGGCATGGGGATCGAGAATTTAGATGATGAAGATGAATCCTCAGAGGACGAGAAAGAGAATGAAGCTGAGATTCAACGTTTAGAAGAACAGGTATATAGCTAACGCTAAACATCATTAGCACAGCTAATGTTGTTAGCTGGCCAGAATGAATGGCTGATCAACTGCGTGCTAAAATAACTATCGTTAGTTTTTTTTATGTTGAAAGCGTGATAGCTCATTTAAAATGTAGTATCATAACTTAAAAATGATTTGCAACTGTGTTGCAACCTTAAATGAGGTACATCGAATTGGCTAGCAGAAGTAGGCTAGTCGAAAATAATGCATTCATGCCATGTATGTTGTTTGCATTCTGTACAACACGCGCCCTTTTAGTGAAAGGACAGACAAGCCACTGTGTTTTACCTGCCGAATACTACCACTATAAAAAACGAAAGGTTTCATTGCAAATTATTTCAACTGTGCCCGTTTAGCATCAGATATGTGAATCGTGCACTAACGTTAGGCATTTATATCATAAAATTGTGTTAGTCCCTTAATGTCAAAGACTTCTCACAGCGTATAAATTGCTGCAGTTTACCTCATTCAATACCCGTGTGACTTTCAGTTGTCAATCAATGCCTTTGACTATAACTGTCACGTGGACCTCATCAAACTCCTGGGACAGGAGGGGGAGCTGATCAGGTTGCGCAAAGCAAGACAGAAGATGAGTGAGCTCTTCCCACTCACAGAAGGTTAGTCTCTGTCTGCTGTCTCTTGGTATGCATCATTCAGCTGATCATAAATGATGCAAAAAAGATCAAAAAGAAAATCACAATAGAGTGTGATTGATATTGGGATGATGATTAGATCACCCACACACTTATACACGTCCTATTATACATTTTATCTGACCGTTCCTGTAGAGATCTGGCTTGACTGGCTGAAAGACGAGATCCGTTTGACCGAAGAAGAGCCTAACCGGGAGAAGGTTTATGAGCTCTTTGAGAAGGCTGCTAAAGACTATATCTGTAAGTGACTTCTCCTGATGATAAATTCACTGTGACAAACTTATTTGTATTATTGTAAAGTCATGTAGGTTATTTTGGCCCACAGGTCCAGAGATCTGGCTGGAATATGCCCAGTACTCAATAGGGGGCATGGGGTCGCCTGGTGGGTTGGAGCGGGTGAGGTCCATCTTTGAGAGAGCCTTGACAGCTGTGGGGCTTCACATGACCAAGGGAGCCACTGTGTGGGAAGCTTACCGAGAGTTTGAGAATGCCATACTGGGCACAGTGCAGGTTGGAATTTACCTTAATAATATACTGTTCTTATTGATTGACATATATGCAAGCTGCTTGGTCATCACTACAAGTGTTTATGTTTATCTGTACTATCATTTTATTGTTTTAATTTTTTTTACAATGAGAAGAATATGTCTTGGTGGATGCATAACACGTGAACCTGCAAGCCTAATTAGTTTTAAAGAAATGCAAGACCCATTTTTTTTTTGCTATATTTTACAGGTTTGTTCATTTTACTCTACATCACAGTGTTGCATTTTGGTTTCTTTCTCTCTCACCTCTCTCCTCAGCCTCCCCCTGGCAGTGTTCCCACGCAGAAGCAGCAGGAGAGGCTGAACATTCAGCTCCAGCGCATCCACACACTGTTCCGTCGCCAGCTGGCCATCCCCTTAATGGGTACAGATCCTAAGGCTTCTCTTTTTTTTGGGGGGGGGGGGGTAAAGTGAGATGACATCACATGTCACCTGGGAACAGTAAAAGAATGTGTGTATGTGTATTTATATTTGAAGGGAGGGTATGTATAGTCATGGAAATATTAGGGTAAGAAGTTGATTGTGAGAAACGTGGTGTGGTTGTAAAGGGAATAGGTAGGTTTACAAAGAGAGGATGTCCTCAGGTGCATTCACAAATTCACTGGCTGACTGATAGGTCCAAATTCAGGCCTGGCTCAGAGATAGCCAGATGGTTTGGCTTTGTCTGCTTGGGTTTGGTTCCTGGTCCAGCTGAAAAGGGCACCGGAGGCCTTTTTGGAATGACTGGTTAAGCCGATCTTCCTCCATCCTGTGCTAGGTTATAATCCTTCTCTTATCATAAGTATGCCACTCACTGAGCACTGCTTTTACCACCGGTTGGCACCAAGAAAAGGAGTGGACTGCAAAGATAATAATGGATACTTTTTTTAGAAGGAAAGAAGGACAATTCGTAGAAAACATGTTAATGTCAATGCATAAATACATATTTTAAATTCCTTGTAAAGTTATAGACTTTAAGGATGATTATAATATAGGCTGCCTATTAAATATATTTAGCTTTTTCACAGACATGGAGGCTACCTATGCAGAGTATGAAGAGTGGGCAGAAGATGGTGTTCCTGAAACAGTCTCAGAGCAGTACAAGAAGGTCTTGAAGCACATGGAGAAGAACAAGCCTTTTGAGACAGCTTTGGTAATAATTTTATTAAAAGCAATTGTTTTTATCAAACTACCTTTTTGTGGTATGGACATAGCGCTAATTTGAATGTTTTTTTATCCTCAATGCATGAGTAAATGTTGTTTGCACCGTATGCATCCTTTTGCACCTGTGAGTTTTTGTTTCATATCGTGCATGTTTCATAATCCATACTCATACATCTGTGTTTCAGCTGGTGTCCGAGCCACCAAGGCTGGCAGAATATCAGGCCTACATTGACTACGAGCTGAAGGAGGGAGATCCGGCACGAATCCAGATAATCTTTGAGCGGACACTGGCAGAGAATTGCCTGGTACCAGATATGTGGGCCAAGTACACCAAATATCTGGTGAGTGCTTCCCTTCCCCCACACCCGCATCAACAACCCCCTCTCTCACGTGTTGCTCTCGGCTCCATTTAATTACTCTCAGCCAGTTATCTTTTCAGCGGCACCTCCTGAAATTTATTCATGGCCATTTTAATTGCTTTAATGGGATGGTAATGAGATGCTGAGATGGCTAACACTAAACACAGACAACATCCAGGAATCTATCAGTGTCTCACACTGCCATGTTGAAAAAAAGGGTTTTTAATTAACTGTTTTTTAACCTGTGTTCAATGTGGCTCAGTACCAAATTATTTCCCCTTGCTGTGTTTTTTTCTAGGAATAAATAACTAACATAGTAGTGACAAACGTAGTCTCCGCCTGATAAGGGTGTGATTAATTTGATTAAGATGTTATTTGACGTAATGACTTTATTCAACGTGACTAATTGTCTTACACTGATGTTATTATAATGATATAATGATATAATGATGCTCAGTTCTTGCAAATGTTTGCCATATATATTGATACTTAGGAAGTATACAGATTCTAGCTATGGTGGTATCAGTCTTGATTAACGGTTTAGGTGAAAATGGGAGCTATGAGTTTCCAAGGTGAAATTTTCTTGCATGCCTTTTTTTTTTTTGCTTTTTACCAAAGTTTACTGTAAATGTGTTGCTGTTTTTTAGGACCGTCAACTGAAGATCAAAGACATTGTTCTGTTGTGTCATGACCGTGCAGTCAGAAACTGTCCATGGACCATGGGTCTGTGGAAGAGTTACATTCTGGCCTTAGAGAGGCACGGGGTGGATCACGCCACTATATCAGGTAACCATTCCAATTCTAAAACCTAGGCAAGCTTACCCTAGGCAGCGCAAAAGCCTTTATGCTCAAGGCAATGCTGGTATTTCAAAAAAAAAAAGAGTAACCACATCAATATGCCGGGTACAGATTTCAGTATTAGGACAAAAAAATGCAGATTTTTTACCCCTGTTAATAAACCGTTATGAAACTGTTATTTTGAACTTTGTATTTGTCTATCCAGATGTTTTTGAAAAGGCCCTGAATGCTGGTTTCATACAAGCTACAGATTACGTGGAAATTTGGCAAGTTTACCTGGACTACCTGAGGCGGCGTGTTGATTTTAGCAAAGGTGAGAGAATTTTTCATTATAATAACATCTCTAAATTTTTCATGATATTTCAACAAGAAGTATGATTCACCAAACGTATGAAAGCGACAGATATGTTCCCTGCAATAATCATAGAGAGAAAAAAATCTAACAAAGTATCATGTTAATTTTAGATACTACAAAATGTCCCCAATCGCCAGTGCCTACGATAAGAGGCACCGCTGTGCCCAAAAGCCGTTTTCGTTCATTGTAATAGCATTGTTCAACTGATACAACTAAATCTTCCTCTACTAATGGCAAGGTCATATTTATTTAAGCAGAGTCAAGTAAGGAGCTAGAGGAGTTGCGGGCAGCCTTTAGCCGGTCAATAGACTACATGAAACAGGACGTTGAGGAGAGTGAGTAGACTCTTCTGTTGTTCAGCTTTATGATGGTGGGTGAGTAAAACGCGTGATTGTTTGGCTCACCACTGTGTCTGCTGGTCTTCAGGGTTTAGTGAAAGTGGAGACCCTTCCTGTACCATTATGCAGACCTGGGCAAGGATAGAGGTAAGGCTGAAGTCTACTTTTGAATAGGTGCTACTTTTAAATCAGGAAAGACAAATGCAGGTCCCTGTTATCGTTAACTGGACAGTTTCTATTTGATTACTAGTGTTGTGTATTTCTTTGATGTAACCAATTATATTAAATGGCACTCATCTATACCTGTACTTCTTATTTTATTTTATTATTCTTCGCACCCTTTTCTGACAAGGCCCTGCATTGCAAGAACATGCAGAAAGCCAGAGAACTCTGGGACAATATAATGACAAAAGGGAATGCCAAGTATGCCAATATGTGGCTGGAATACTACAATCTAGAGAGGTTAGTCAGTGAACTCCCTTAAACCCTGTAAAGTGAACGATCAATTAAATTCATAGACTTAATGGGTAATTCGACAGTATCCATTCGTTTCTTTGCTCATTTGCATCATTGTGGTCTCTTCCTTTTGCAGGTCATGTGGAGATGTCCTCCACTGCAGAAAGGCTCTTCACAGAGCCGTCCAGTGCACTTCAGACTACCCAGAGCATGTGTGTGAGGTGCTTCTCACCTTTGAGAGGATTGAAGGTGAGACCCGGTTAGATAGCATAACAGTGGCATAATACTACACTACACAATATATCATTACACACACAGCTTGTATGCTAGGTAATGGAATAGATATTTCATATATGAGTCATAGACCTTTTTATTGTTGTTCCAGTCCCTAATTGTGTGCGGTCTCTGTCTCTTCCAGGTACTCTGGAAGACTGGGACGCAGCAGTGCTTAAGGCCGAGACCAAGTTGAACAGGGTCAACGAACAGAGAGCTAAAGTAAGGCCTTTGACCACATCCACCAGCTGTCCTATCACCTGTTCCCCCTGCAGACCCTTTGCTCTTCCTTAGTCTTCTTACATGGCTGTCCTCCGACTTGTCTTTCAGGCGGCAGAGAAAGAAACCAACCTGAGTCAACAGGAGGAGGACAGAAGTGAACAGCGGAGGAGGAACAGGGCGGAGAAGAAAGCAGAGAAGAAAGGCCAGAAGAAAGGCGTCCATAACAGAACAGGGGAGAAGAGGAAGGCTGATCGGGGGGATTACCAAAACGATTGGGACGATGAGTCAGGTGATAAACTGTCAATATTTAGATCTTTTTATTAAAATATATTCTTGGTGGGAATGAATACTATTCCTACTATGCCAAAACTAATCTATGTGCTTTGTATGACAGAAGTTGCCCCCAAGAAGCACAAAGGGGACAGTGGTCCAGGCTTCAGCAGGGCTTCCAAGGAGGAATCTATGGAGACTGAGGTTGGACTGTTTGGACGGAGCACACCGGCCGGGCGCCGGTCCGAGGCCCCTGGAGCTAACAAAGCAGAGCGGGAGACTCATGCCGAGGACAACCCCGAGCTACGTGACGAGAAGGCCATCGTGTTTGTCAGTAACTTGTACTACAAGCTGAAAGACCCGGAGCAGAGGATGAGAGAGACGTTTGAGCTGTGCGGACCGATCCGTCAGGTGCGTCTGGTTGTCTCGAGCAACGGCACGTTCAGAGGGTACTGCTACGTGCAGTTTGAAGGTCAGGCGTCCGTCGCGGAAGCACTGAAACTGGATCGACGGCAAATCGATGGCAGGCCCCTTTTTGTTTCACCGTACAACACAGACAAAGGCAAGAACTCTGATTTCAAGGTAAAGTAAATCGCCTTACTATTTTTGGGGTGTTGTCGTGATCGTAGAGGAATAGAAGGGGTATTATGTTCTTGCATGATAACCATACAAGCAGACACATTGCTTAGCTTTTCAAAGGATGTCTTTGTGTCGTGATCACTTACGTGTTCACTCTAAGCCTGTGGGCCATGTCTTTGGTGGAAAAAAATAACCAGATTGGCTTTAAATTTGTTTCCCTCAAGCCATTCAAGTACAATGCATCTATGGAGAAACATAAGATCTTCATCTCAGGATTACCCTTGTCCAGTACAAAGGAGCAATTGGAGGATTTGTTCAAGGAGAATGGCACAATCAAAGACATTCGTATGGTCACTACCTTTTCGGGCAAATTCAAGGTAAGACATTCCTCCGACGCTGTGCCATGACCTTAGGATGAGGTGGTTCTACTTTTCCTGATGAGTGAAAGCACATCATAGCTGTTTCAAATCTCGGTGTTACTTGGTTATAAGTATCAGTTGGAACACTAAGCTAGGTCCCTCCTCGAGTCATAAATTATGCTTTTGCTCTTGCACATCCATCTGTGTACACAGCCAAACAGATCATTTAAATTGTAAAGCCCCATCGATGCTCGTGAAACAGCGCGTGCAATGCTCGTGGGAGCCACGCTGCTTTAATGTCCTTCCGTCACGCCGTCATCTCTGCAGGGTCTGGCGTATGTTGAGTTCCAGGACGAGGCTCAGGCTTCCACTGCAGTGCTAAAGATGGACGGCACCGTTGTGGAGGGTCGCCAGATCTCGGTTGCCATCAGCAACCCGCCGCCTAGGAAAAAAGGGGATCAGCCGGGCTCCAGTAGGCCCCTGGGAGCCGTAGCAAGAGAGCGACCAGTTCCTGGATCGTAAGTCAGCCGACACCTTCTGACTGATACCATGCATACTTTCTTCTAAGGAAAGCAATGTTGGTTCATCTGTAATGTGCTGTCTATATTTCTGTCTTCTGTGGGTACAATCAAAATCTTTCTTCTTTCCTTTTTTTTTAATTTATTTTTTTTTAGGAGAGGGAGAGGACGCACACAGATCTCTCTACTACCTCGTGCTCTGATTAAAAAGACTGGATCAGGAAACAAAGCAGAGAATGGAACTTCAACAAAACCGATCGGCGAGCCATTAAGTGGAGTATCAAGTGTGTCTGAAGGCATAGAGGCAACGCCCAAGCTGTCCAATTCAGATTTTGCCAAAATGCTCTTCAAAAAGTAAAAACTCTGGTGGTAGAATTATTACCACCACATTGAAAGCCATGGTTGTGTCCTTCCAGATTAGATATGGTTGTAGTTTTTTTCTGAAAGTGTTTTGACTTCCCTTTAATCTATCCCTTTGTTAATCGTTTGTTCCAGTGAGGATGCCTTAATCACCCCAAGCTCCCGCCCTCTTCTCCCTTTTAGAAATTATTGATGTTACTTTTCAGCAAGTATGATGAATGTTTTTGACAGAATTTCTGTTCAACTTCTTTTTTGACTTTGAAAGAAATTTTATATTTAAAAAAAAAAGCAAGTGATTTTTGTGTAAATATATAAAATGATACATCTTTTGCTAGGTGTAGTCTTTTGTTGTGCTGTTTTGAGAAAAGAAACAAATCCTGTAGGAAGAGTATTTTTCTAAGTGTTCTAACATCCATGTGAATCATGTTTATTGACGTTGAAAAAAGTATATGCAAAAGTGTGACATTAAAGACGTATTGTACTGTAATGTCCTGCATATATAAAATGTTTTTTTTTCAGTTTAGAAAGATTAAATATTACGTTGTCAGTGTCCCAAGTTGCATATAGTCCACAGCATTGTTTAATACACATTCTCGCACAGAACTTTCAATTAATGGTTCTCTCAAAAGATCACTTTGAGGTTAAAATCAGTAGTAGGATAACAGCCTAGGAAAAGAACAAAGCACAACATTCAATATTGCACTTCTTCGGTCAAGCTTACTTTACACGACATATGCAGCTTGTGTTTGTGCACATAGTATATAAAATATATTTTACACACAATCACACAGACTTCTTATAAACATTCTGTGAAGTCTACGTTGGACTGCATATAATTTATTTTCAAAACTACCCAGGCTCCTCTATTTTATACATTGGTAAGGATCTGGTCTACTGAAAAATAAAGGGCGTGCCATTCTTCTGTTATCTCTAGCTATACATGTTTACATATGCTTGTTATAAGGAGATATAGTTGCCATCTCACAGGTGTCAGATAAATCATACAAAATATAATGTGGGCCCAATGACACATTATTTTGGGTTGATTTGATTTCCCCTGTAGAAACCAACATCGAGAGGTAAACCAACAAGCTATAAAACATTCAGAATACGTAATTAACTGTTTTGACTTTATGCATGTTGTCTACTCTAATGCTCCTGGGAGAAAGAATCTATGCATCTGTAAGGAATACTTGGAAGAATATACAAGCAATGCTCACTGTCCCATATGGCAGTGCACATTCAGAAAAAAAGTTAAATGGGGGAAGGGAGTTTATATATTGTGTATATGTTGACCTAGTTTTGTAATTTTTTTTTTTTTTTTTTTACTAGATGGAACATTAGTTATGCCTATTGATGTGCTATCACCGCAGTGGCTTAATCTAGAAGGTAAATACATACAGTTCTTCGGAAGATACCTTCTATTTTAGTTGACTCAGTTGTTTTCTTCTTTTAAATACCAAGTAGTTCTTAATACTGTTTCGCCCACTGTCATGTTCTAGACGTGTCATAAATGTGTTGAGGTAAGTGTTATCCTGTGATTACTTTGGTCCCAATTTTAATAAATAAATCAAATCAAACGTATTGTTTCTTGGATTTTTGTATTTGCTCTTGGCATTCATATTATACTAGAGGATATTAAAATACTTTATTTTGTATGAAAATAAATAAATACATTATAGTAAAGTGCTTTGTAGTGAAATACCTGATGATGACACGTTACCAGAGGCAAAAGATTAAGATTTATAAATTACTGCTAACAAACTTAACATCAAAATCCATAATTAGTATGTATAGAACTTACTGAGACATTTTTAACAACGTAATAAATAAATTGTGAAATCCCTTCTACCATTGAGAGCTGTGTCCCCTTTCAAAGTATCCAAGTTTTGTAATTTCCGGCACTTTGTTGACATAAATGAAGATGGCAATGAAATACAGCGCTTCTCTTTTTATGTTCTATAAACAACAAATAAATGACTTTCAGACATCAATCTGTATCTACTCTTATAGATATCTACTTTATCTATCATGTTGGAAACCACAACACCAAACTAATTTCAATTCCAAACAATAGATGTCCACTAAAAAGGCGTTCTAAAACCATACAATTAGATGCCTATGATTTGTATTTCTTTCTGTAGAAACCATAGCCATGTCCAAACAGGCCACAACCAAGCTCCCATTGGCACCTCATTTCCGTCTCAGTTGTGAACTGTTATCGTTTGTTTACAGTCTAAACAGGCCTGGTGGTTGCTGGCCTCAGGCAGCCCCACGTGGTGCTCCGTGGTGGCAAACAGCAGTGTGTCCAGGGTGATCTCTGTGCACTTGGCTATGAAGCGGATGAAAGGGCGGACGTCACCCTCGTTGGCCGTGTCCAGAGCTGTGTAGTACTCGGCTCTCTGTTCCTTGCGGATCGTTATAGGTGGATAATGTGCCTGCATGAGCACCAGGTTCATTAGCAGCCGCGAGGTGCGTCCATTGCCGTCTACAAAAGGATGCACGTACACTAGCTTGTAATGGGCCAGCGCCGCGTACTCCACAGGGTGCAGCTGCAGAGCCTCCTCGGAGTTTAGCCACTGCACCAGCTCCTCCATGTGATGGTCAAGGTCCTTAGGGTGGGGTGGGATGTGGTGGCCAACAAACACCTGACTGGTGCGCAGCCTTCCACCCTCAACTGGGTCTGTGTAGCCAAGCACCCGGCGGTGGATTTCCAGGATGTCGTTGACAGTAATGGCCCCGGCATTCGCTAGCAGTGTGGTGTTGATGTACTTCATGGCCACATCTACCCCGATGGCCTCGTTCTGCTCCTGAAGGCTCTTGCCAGGCACGGCGTAACGTGTCTCGATGATGTGACGGATCTCGGACAGAGTGAGCGTGTTGCCCTCGATGGCCACCGTGTGGTAGATGTGGTGGTAGTACGTTTCCTCCATCACACGCCTGAGGGCTGAGTTGCCCTTAGGGATCGACATAAGCCTGCGCACTTTGCTGTCGATGATGCCAAAGTGACGTTGATCAATCTCCTCCACTAGGGGAAGGGTGCGGTCTCGACACACCAGGGCCCTCTCGTTGCATGGAGAGATTGCCAGGGCCTTCGTGTATAGGTGGTCTGCCTGGACCACGTCTTTCTCCTCCTCCAGAATTGTTCCCAACTCAGTCAGGGCTTCCACCAAGTCTGGATTCATGTTGAGGGCGTGGACCAACAGCTTGTGGGCCTTCTCTCTCTTCCCCTGTTTTTTCATTTCCAAAGCCTGCTGCAGCGCTGCTTTGGCTTCCAACAGAGTCTCTGTCAACAAAAAAGATCACACAATATATTACTATTCATAATAGAATATTACTGACTCTCATACATTTATTAAAGATACTGTTTCGTATTCAAAACATATAACATAATAATCTGCTTATGTCAAAACCATTTCACATTCTTTCTCATTTGGGATTAATCATTGAAACTTTAAGCAGCCAATTCCAATTTACATACCTTGGCTTAGCTTTGGCCTAAGGGGCAAGAGATCAAGGGCTGTGAAGGGAACTGTGAGGCTGGTAGATTGGACATTGGGTCGCTGAGTCTTCTTCTTCCAAAATTGACAAGAAAGCTGTGAAATGCCCTTCATTGTGGCACAGCACTGGTCTTCCACCTCCACCATGGGCATCAGCAATGCCACCAGAGAGCCGAGAAGCACGCAGATAAGGGGACCCCATCCTCCCAGTATACGACCACTGGTGTAACGCCACACCGTTGTAACAGCCATCATCATTGGCTATTGTATGTTCCATTCTGAAGTGACACGTCCCCCATTTGTTCCAGCCGGGCTAGCCATGGAGCAACTGTTTAAAGACACATCAAACCCGTCCTTATTGTTCCACGTAGGCAATACATACATCTACTAACCAAATTGTAGAGTTTCGAATTTAAATTAATTCATCACAATATTTGGCATTCCGGGTAAGGTAACGTTAGGTACGCTTGTATATAATAGTGCCATCAGGAAATAGTATAATATCACCTTAACTAAGCTTAGCTGGTTACATTAATCAATACAATAATCTCTAAATACAAATTAAAGACACAGCATTTCAATGACTTTCAATAAACAGTAATAATAGGAGTCCAGCTAGCGAGCTACAGATGGCTAACTGAAGCTTCTAACACAGATGGAACTTTAACGTAACTAACTTACCATCGTACTTCGTTGCTTCAACAATGATGGGAAAAAATCGAATATGTCAGAATCGTTAATATCACTTGAATAATAAAAAAGTATGCAACTAGAAGCTTGTCGCGAGTAGAAAGCTCTGACAAATTAATTATGACAAACAGTGTCTTATTCAGTTTTACCAGCCGACAGCAGAGCTTTAACTAACCAGCATACACTTTTTCTTCTTCTACTGCTCTAACACACACATCATCAACTTCCTTATTCATATACCTGACTTGTGAACATGCTCTAATATGATTGGGCACATGCCCAATCATAGCCGTTTGGGATTGGCTAAAAACACAGCAATGTTATACGGATTCGTAGTTTTTACCGATTGGATGTACTAGGTCTAGGACGTAAAGACGTAGCTGGGTTTGGGATGAGTCATATTTTTTCGAAGAGTGATCTAGTGCAAAAAAAAAAGAAGGTTTAAAGCATTTGCCATTCATAATCATGGAGTGTCACAAGTGGACAGAATATTTAATTTTATTGCCAGACAATATTCACATAAAATGTCCACCGAGCCCGAGGGAGCAGGAATCTGTTACGTTTCAAAGATTAACGTTTCATGTACGTTTCGAAGTTTTAAATACATTTTTGCTGGATCTGATCGAAAGATTGTGATTCAAAGTGAGATAATTCGTTACTTTCCGTATCTTGGTCAAAATAACATAGCCTAAGCTTGATTTTCTACAAACAGAGGGTGGCAGTGATGCTCTATCCCTTCCCTACATTCCTAAAAGAAATGACCACCGAAGCCTTGAGTTTTACAGGATGGGCGACGTGAGAGCTTTTGGTTGGGACGATGAGTCATCGATTTTTCTAGATTTTTTGAGTAATTTATTTATTCTTACTGGAGTGAATTACTAGGTTTTATCACAAATCAATACCAATCATCAATGAGAACTTCTACTAATAATTTTTGGATCAGAGCGATTCCAACTTGAATAAACATTTTACTAGAAAGGTTTATGTTACATAGGCCTATCTGTTAGAAATATGTTCTAAAATATTTATGGTTTCTAAAATGTGGTCTGCAAAATGATGTACCACCTTCAAAGGTAATAGCGGCAATACTAAATCTTAAAAAGGGCATGGAATCCATTATGTTGTTATTCTGTTATCTACACACAGTCACTCACACTCACACCATCCCAACCCTAACACACACACACACACACACAACCTACCCTTGGGGGTGAGGTATACAAAAGTTGTCTGCGTCCTATGCAGGTCCAAGGGGACAATGTGATTTATTACATGAGAGCTTCCCTGCAATCTTAAGCAGTTTTAGCTGCAGCCCAGTGTATTCGCTGTAAGGTCCACTGCGCTCTTCACTATTCAGACAGAGTGAGAGATAGTGTGTGTGATCCTTGTGTTTTAGAGAGAGAGAGAGAGAGAGAGAGAGAGAAATGGATAACAGTCCTGGAGATAACGTTTCAAATGATGAACTGCTGTTGGAGAGCACTGTCAGAGAAAGAATAATAACAACATCACCCTTCTGCCCCCACAAATGTTACACTTTGTGAATTTGTGGGTAAAGTCAATCTTAGTGCTTCATCTGGTATTCTCTCACTGCACCAGGCCTGATGTATTATTACAGGTATGCCTGTAAGAAGATGGCACTCCATAATGCATTAAACAGGGCCTCCGTGGGCAGAGATAATACAAAAGAAGCCCTATGGCAGGCTCAGTCTTTCATGAGAAGTTCCAAAGGTTTTATTCCTTCATCTGACGAAAGGTGGAAACCGAGGTATCTGCATCTTGTTTCTAGGAGACAGTCACCCACGCACCCAAGAACCACATTACGAGGCATCTAATAGAAGGTAGCATTTTTCAGTACCTTTTTTTTACAATGGAAATAAATCAGCCCTTGTGGTTGAACTAGGCTGCACTTTGCTTGATTGCAGTGGTGTTGCATATGTGTGTCGTTGGAATGAAAGTGTTAGACCGCACTGGCAGAAATGCCACTACTTATCGGTTCACCACTACTAATAGAATCTTGCGGCTGATTTTATACACAAGCAAATTGACCAACTATGCACTGCACACATACATTTACAATATGCTTTACATAAATGTGTGTTTCACTCAAGTTCCTCTACATGCTGTAAAAGTAATTTGAGAATAAACATGTTCACATATTAATTAAGTAACTTGGCAATCAACTCTGGTGTTCTTTTCAGACATCTAATTGTGATTCTGGCATGCTTGACCGGAGCCCCTTTTTGCGATTGAATGCCAAGAGTTATGCAAGACTCTTAAATCCAATTGAAAGGCCAATAAAATGTATGCTGCATGGGCACTGGAGAGAAATGAAAGGAGATTTGGCTTCCAGCCAAGGACCACAAAGCCCATACTAGAAACACTGTAGGATGACAGCGTTGGAGCAGGGATCAATACCACACCACCCAGTCTCCCTGAATCAGCTAGACTGTTGTGGCCCAGGCAGAGGGTTGGAGCCTCAGGGCTGGGGGAGGAGCTACATAGGTCTGTGAGGAGACAGGGTGAGGAGGAGTTCCCTCTGTGAGTGAAGATCCAGGGCCCAGAGATGCAGGAACCAGAGATTTGATGCTTATCCAATCTTCTTAATTGAAGATTAAGCATTAAGATAAAAGATGAACATCTGCAAGTAGTTCTCATTAACTTGCATCCATGTCTTTTACACACAAAACAGATCTTTAATTTAATTTTTTTTCTTTTTAAATGGACTTCAGGCTTCAGACACAGTTGGTCGGGCCTGGGAGGATGAGCCAAGAAGTGACACCACACACAAGAAGATAAAAGCTGAGGAATTAATTAATTGCTTCATGTCTCTTTGCCATTATTATCGTAATTATTAGTCTTCCAATAAACGGTTTGGGTGCTTGTTATCTATGACAAATTTGTCACCCATCTCTTGGATCAGTGGTGCAGTTGATTGCAGACGTGCTACACGACTACTGTGTTTCTGCTAGGGGACTAAAATGTGTTACATTCACCACTCAGATTTCAAATGTCTCGTTAATGTGCAAATGAAGTAGTTTGTAATTTCAAATGGATCAAAAGGGATCAATATTTGCAACAGTGGGAGCTCCTAGTTTAACAGATTGTTTAGTATGCGTTAGTTGTCAAAACACCGGTGTGCAGGGGTGGTCGTCCAGTCAAAGAAATACAGAGGAATTGACCAACCACAGACATTTAAGGGAACCAACTCTGTCTCTTGGTTATTTTTCAAGGATTCCTTTATTTTAAGAGGAAGGAAATCCATCTACCTGCCAATAAGATTTTTTTTTTTTTTTTACAAATCTTACAGGAATACTGCACACTATATCCTCTTTCTCTCACCCTTCTGTCAATATCCATTCCCTATTCCTTATTCCCCTTTCTCCTTTCTGGTCTCTCTCCCTCTCCTGGCCAGATTTGGAGCAGTCGGGCAGCCTGTCTGTGAAGAGGCTTTGTTCTGCCCGACAAAGCTGGCTGTCAGAGCTTGTTGAATCTCGTTAGAGAGTAAGAGGGAGAGGGATGACGACTGTTTTCCAACTCTGTGAAAATTGATGGGTTCAGAGGGCAGGGAGGAGTTGGCTGGAAAAAATTGAAAGGGGACTCAGTGAGGGAAGCCAGACAGCCTGAATGGCAGTACTGTCTCCATAAACGAGGTGCACGTTGTTGTTGTAGTTTCCAGGGGTTATTCCAGTGTTAAACATAACCTCTTTATAATATCATCTACATTTTTTATTAATGATAGAAAGCTGGACCTCTTCTGCATTACTGAAACCTGGCAGCAGCCAAATGACTTCTCTCAGTTGAACGAAGCTAGTCCTCCCGGCTTTGTTTACATCTGTAAGCCTCGAGCCTGCTAAATCCTCCTATTATGCAAACATCATCTCTGCAGGCAAAGGTAACACCAGAGCCCTCTTCTCCACAGTCAGCCATCTCTTACAGCCAGCTAGCACCCTCCCTTCTAAGATCTCCAATGAAAAGTGCACTGCCTTCCTGAACTTCTATTCCACCAAAATCAACACCATTCACCTACATGTGGCCTCATCTGCCACCCCATCAGAAGAACTAGCCTGGATGGTCCCACCAGCTCTGTCATCCACCAGCTCCCTATCTGACTTCACCCCAGCATCTTTGTTCTTTATCTCTGAGCTCATCCTCAAGTCTAAGTCCACTACCTGTCAGCTTGATCCTCTCATCCCAAGCTTCATCAAAGCCTGTTTGCCAGCCGTCTCCCTCGAAAACAGCATTAATCAACTCCTCCCTCAAATCTGGAACTGTACCCCCACTCTCAAACTGGCGGCAATCTCTCCCATCCTCAAAAAACCTGGTGCTGATCCTGAGAACCTTAACAACTACAGGCCCATTTCTAATCTCCCTTTTATTTCCAAGGTGCTTGAGAGAGTTGTTGCTGCTCAAGTCCCACATTGACTCCAATAACCTTCATGAACCATTTCAATACAGTTTCCGTCCGAAACACAGCATCGAAACAGTTCTGGTTAAAATCGCCAGTGACCTCTGCAGTTTACTCAGGACTACTATCCATCCTCATCCTCCTTGACCTTAGTGCAGCCCTTGACACCATCTTCCACTCAGTACTCCTGGAGCGCCTAACTGGCATTGGAATCACTGTTGTCGCATTCTCCTGGTTCTCTTCCTATCTCGCTGATAGACAACAGTTTCATCAGATCACCGTGTCCTCTTCCATTGCTATGCTGATGATACCCAGCTCTATGTCTCTACCCAACCCACCACTGCCCTCCCTCCCTCCTCCCTTACTGACTGCCTCCAGGACATCAAGAGTTGGATGAGTCA